>HE669504.1:0-40162 GCA_000313835.2 Heliconius melpomene melpomene | reverse complement strand
ATTTTAACTCACAGCCATATAAGCAGCACATCCTGCACTTCTCGTCTTGGCTTTAGAGTCCACAAGGCGGCCACTGATCCCAAAGTCACATAATTTAACATTGCCACGCTCATCTAATAGAATGTTACTTGGTTTGACATCGCGGTGTATAACACCGTGAGTGTCTTTCAGGTACGAGAGCGCGTTTACCGTCTGTAATAAAAATATATATATGTTTATACAAAAAAATAATTATAAATATCATTTGGTGCCTCCAAAATTACTCTTATTAGACTCTGCTAGGTGAAATGTAATATCTTTGAAAGGGGCAGAAACGCAAGTACTTTTAACTATGTTAATAACCTGTAATAACCCGTAAGTAATAACCTGGACCCCCAAAAGTTCTTGTTCAGAATGGCACGAAACATACATTATTATACAATAACTAAGTAATTTAAACGACGAAAAATAATGTATAATCATAAAACAAACACATTATATATATATAGGCTTTGTACTATGGTGCTCCATTTTATTTTAAGTATGTAACGATCATTAACAAACCACCAATTAAAGAAAATTAGTTTGATTCTATTGTACTTAATCATAGATACGTATGTGCGTACGTAGCTTCACACTGTATCACACCGCACACAGCAGGGTAGAGTGTTAAGACACTTTGTTCCCCACTTACTGCCGAATTATTCAGGTATTGCGTGTTGACACCCATGGCCACATTAACATATCACATATAATAATAATCAACAAAATCTCACCGCCACAGTAACTTTCCCCAATATAGCCTCAGGTATGGGTGCGCCGAGCCTCTTTAACAGCTTATCAAAACAGGACGCCATCAGTTCCATACATATCCATACATCCGCGTCGGTGACGAAGCAGCCGAGACACCTCACGATGTAGGGACAGTCGTGGGATCTGACCACTACGTCGAGGTCCATAAGAATACGTTTTGTTTCTTCCGAGTTGCCAGAACGTCGCATTTGCTGAAATTTATTGGTTAGATTTAGTTTTTTTATATTTTAGTTGGGATGTGTTAACCCATGATATGATAGCCAGTTTTCTTTATGTCACGTAAATATTTTTTTATAAAATTTATTAAATTCTGTATGCTCTAATTTCCGCAGGTTAGCTTTTAAAAATATTTTTTTCATTCAACCGGAAGAGGAGTGGAGGAGAGATGTTTATAGTATAAGCATTTTAACCTAGTGAGAATTGAACTCCTATCTCTTAAATTTACTGTATCCAGCATCTAGCAGAAATTTTAGGCAGACAACACCATTCCTTACACATTCCATATTTTTTGGAGAAACTTAACAGTGCTCTTTATTTGTTACCAAACTAAAGAAATGATAATAGTTCAATCTCCTAAGAAAGAATAGAATCCACAATCATCTGCATATCCAGTTAGACAGTTAGCGTGCCTGCCTGCTGTACTATGACAGCCACCCAAATCCGGAATTACATTATTAAAACTGAACAATCATAAGATATCTTTATACCTTAACAGCTATCACAGCTGCAGAGGGTTTATGTAGCATTTTGACAACATGTCCACATGTCCCACTTCCGAGCTCGCCCAGTTGTTGAAGGTCATCTATATGTGATCTGTATTCCACCCCCTCTACATTTAACTTGCCACTCACCTAGTTTAGTTGAATGTTATAAACATTAAATTATATATTTTATTTCAGTTTCATGCTTTATCCCACATATAGCAGGGTAGGCAATGTAGAACTCTATACACTGCATTTTGTCTTAAACTAGTGATGAAATGAAAATAACTTTCCTTCTCCAATAGGAACCATAATCGCAAATTATCTTCTCATATACTTGCACCACATTAGCATTAATATTAAATAAATACAAAAAAAAATAATATAAAAACACTAACAAACCACAAGAAATAATGATTTTTAATTTATTTTTATCAGCTTCCCACTGTATCCCACACACAGCAATGTAGACAGAGGGAGCCTAGTGTTAGGACACCCACTGTTCCCCACTTTCTGCCGAATTATGGAGACATTGTGTGTTGTGTGGGTCAACATCACTCTTCCCCTTAACAGCAGAGAAAAGAAATGGAAATATAAAGTTAAATAAATAATACATTTCCTTGAGTGGAGATCAAATTCACAATTAGGCATGTTTACAGACACACTCTGTGCCCCTGCACCACAACTGACCTCAAAGTAATAATGATTAATAAGACATTTATACAATAAATGTAAAATATAAAAATATAAGGTTTATGCAATTATTTTGCTTTACTTTAATTGTAATATAATTAAAACCATGCTTACTTTGTAAACTTCTCTCATTCGATACTCAGTATCAGCAGCTTGTGGAGACCTTGGTGGGAAGGCTGGTATGTCTCTTGGTGAAAACATAGGCGCTGAAAGGAAAGTAAAATTACTTTATTATTTGATTTTATAAGACTAAGTATATACATACATTTTTCTAGTATATTATACAAAAAATATTGTTTATAAAAGAGTAGGTACTGGTTTTTAACATAGTTATTACCCACACTATAAATAACACATTGTTAAGATTAAATATGTATGACAAATTATATTGAAACAAATTTTCAAAATGACAAATGAGAATGAGATTTGAGATGATGACATCTTTTTATTGTCTTAAATATCTGAGTCAATAGTAAGTGGAAGAGTTACTGCATGATTTCATTATCTAAGTGGATTGAGTCAATAAAATTTCTACTTCCTCTTAATAATAATTTACATATGCATTTATTATGCAAGTTACAGAAATTTGTAACCTTACATACAAATTTCAGTAATATGCAACCAAAATAGCTGTTGAAAGTGAATATGTAATAAGTAAAACATCTAAATTAAATAAAGTAATGATATCAAATCACATTTCTCAAGCTTTGGTTTATATAGCATATTTTCTCAAGCTTATATATACTATACTACTACTCATATTTATATATACTATATGTATGGAATTTTATTAAATAATGAGATTTTAAAGGGAAATCTGACATTTTACATTAAAAAACCAAGGTTTTGTGGGGCAGCACTAGTGATAACAATATATATAAACTCATTTGTTTTCTGCAATAATAACATTAGCAAAGTCAAGTAAAATGCGTCTTATTTACAAAATATTACTTTGGTTCTTCAGGCAAACCATGAATATTTCATTTAAGCAGTGCAGGTTCATAATATTTTTCCATTAAATTATTAAGTCGAGTTTAATGTCTGTCCAATATTAAATATTATCAAAAAACGATAGCATAACCTTCTTATGCATAGCCATGAAACAAAATTATAAGAAAATATATTTGTTTTGGTATATGCCTATAACCTAAGCAGCACTTGATAGCAATAGAAATGAAGCATAAATTTAAATCAAATCTATAAATATGAAATGATAAGGACTTACGAGGCCTAGGTCTCCTAGTGCCTCCAGACCTAGGAGCCCCAAGTCCACCTTGATTGTGGAGTCCCTCTCTTCGAATACGTTCTTGCAAATCCTTAAGTCTTCCTTCAATATTTGACATTATCGTAACTATAATTGTCCTTTTATCACATTTAAATACTTATTCCCTAACATCTATAATTATTATTTACACAAAAATTAAAATCAAATAGCTGCAGTCCAAAGATTTCTTTTTTCCATCAAACTCTATCAAATTCAATCTCATTCTAAAAATCTTTCAGTCTTTGATTTTTTTCTTTAATAGATCGTTCGTTCAAATGTTCATTCATTTACACAGAGAATACGGTATAATTTTTTAAATTAAATTATTAAGTTTATTTAACTTTCACCTTCATTGAATTTTATGCATAATGACATTTTATGTATAATTTACCCTACGGAATTTTAAAATATTTATTTATAGGTATACCAGCTTAAAATAAAACAATAATATCCATTAAAAAAACTTTAAAAAATATTTTTACTCTGTATTTTGACATTTTACAATTGTTCATATTTATGAACGAAAATACCTTTCATTCAACTTAATTCTTAATTCATTTCTCGTTTTGCGTTTTGCTAAATATTCAATTTTGTGTAAATCTGCCTTCAGTGCTTCAGAGGAAATCGTGTGGCATTTAAATACTGATAAAAATATTACTATTACTGTGCATGTGTGCGATCTAAATAGTATCAAAAATGTCTATTCTATTTGTAAGCAATTAAGTTCTGATAATATATATGTCCGGTATTGGAATAAGATAATAATTTTCGTGTTGAAAAAATGTTTAATTTATAAGTGTTTCGAACAATTTCAAAATGATGCAGCCAACATCAGAAGGCTGTATGAATATCGCAGAATTGGCACACCAACTTAGAAGGGAAAAGATTTTCATTAATTCTGAAAGGCAGCTGTTGCAAAATCTAAACGAAGAAGTTGAGAAGACAGTATTAGAGTTACTTCAGGCTGCTTGGATATGTTCTCAGCAGCGACAGAACCTAACAAATTTAATTACATCAAGATGTGAAGCAGAATCTGTTGCAGCTTGCCAGCGAGCAAGCTTATTAGAAGGAACTACTTTTATAGATGCACATAAAGTTTTTAAATATAAGGTATTTAGATAGTATTTTAAATACTTATTATTCACACATTTAATTACTAATCATAATTTATTACCTTATGATATATGAATTAATATATATAATTATTTGACATATCTAAATAATTTAAAGTAAAATATGCTGTGCAAAATAAATGTACATATTAGTTATATACATTTTCTAATAAATTAATAATCTGAGTTATTAACAAAAATACCCAGTTTTCCAATATTTATGAAAACTATTATATTAATATACATCTTACTATATTTTGACTTAAACATCCACCCACTTTTTAAACAGTTTTGTATAACTTTGTTTCAATTATCCACTTAGCTTAAATTTTATTTTCACAACTTCTGACATCAGCAAATCTGATTGTTATGGGCTCAATTCTTCCTGGAATAAATAGTCAATTAGTCATATATTTAAATAATTTTTATTTTCTCAACACAGTGGAAGGAAGTGCCTTTCTATGTGTTCCTTTAACTTATCCTGTTATGGAGCAAAACCATTAATCTGAAGATTGATATAATTCACATTATTTTTCCAACTGTTATTTTATGAAAATAATGCTTTAATAGTGAAATTTTATTCACTAGGAAGTGCAAGCATTAGGTGAGCTTCTAGGATGGCTCCGAGACACTCCTCACCTTATGGCATTGGCCCTTATGCTTGGGGAGGACCACATGCCTCCAAGCTTACCATCATCTATAATATCTGGACTATATGGGAGTTGCCGTTCGACATCAGATAGAACCAGATTGTTGGCAGTTATTAGAACATTGATCAAATATCAAATGTCAGCTTCTAGTGATCCTAGAAAGTAAGTATTTATGACAGGCTTTATAATTATATCTTTTCTTTGATAATTTTAATAGATTCCATTTTTATTGGGTAGAATGAGAATAAATAAGTTTAGCCACTCAATTTTTTTTATATTTAATTGGGGGATTCCATCTTCTATCTCCAGGAGATGAAAAAAATTATCCCCAAATTTTATTTAGTCAGACTTGGACATGGGATATTTTAAAAAAATACAATTACTATACAAATACAATTAAACAAATTTTAATAAAAATTTTATACTTATTAATATTAATAAAATTAGAAATGGAATTTAATATAATTTATTACATTTGCATGAATACATAAAAAATATTATTATACATCTTGCAATGGACTCAATGTTACATTAATACTATACATATGTTATTAGCAATTATATAATAAAACAAAGCTAAACCTGCAATAAACATTTTACAGAGAACATAACTTTTATGTTAAAACAGTATTAATATAGGTTTATTTACTCGTATCTTTTATTTAATGGCTTCACTCTGGATGGTTGCCAAAATGCAATCTTTTGCCTGCTTGCAATTGAATTGTCAACTTGACCTTTTTCTGCCTGTTTTATATGTATGTGAGAAGTACTTAAATTTACACAGATTATTTAAATCTAGTTTTTATTAATAAGTACAAAAAAAAGGCCAATAGAAACGTAATGTTACGATAGTATGATGAATAGCGGAACTCAACAGCTTATTGAAATGAAAATTGTTTATTCCTCTGAGTGGAAATCAAACCCATATCCGTCGTGCTTGCAGTCAGACATTGTCCGACTGCTCTACGATGGCATCAAGATATAGAAAAGATAGAGGCATCCTGTATTTTTATCATTTCCTTTTACGTACAGTACGGTCGACGAGTCATGGGGTCCTGAAGTTACGTTTTCTACACTTGCATTGTTCACTCTGGAAGAAAATAATCAAAAGCAAAAAAAACCACCATGTTATTTATGTATGTGTCATATGTTTATGTATATCCAATCCAGGTGGCATTTCGAAATACGCCCCTTTTTTAACGCCATTGTATGCAAAGTTATACTAGTACCGTCTTTTAAAAAACCAGTTATCTTGAAAATAATTGCTAAAGAAGTGTATTTTTGTAGTTCCGTGTTACTCTCATATTTTCACGCAGATTTTTATGTATATTATGTTCTGTTAAGTATGTACATATATATATACAGTGTTAATCAACATTGTATATATTATGAATTATTATATTATACGTGCTTATACTAAACAGACAAATGCTACCAATTTAATATAATATCCCCTCGAATAATATTAGTACCCAGACTCACGTTCATCATGCAATGATGCATTCATCTTTATCGTGTCATTATCGTGTTAGTTCAGTCGTGGCGCAGTGGCACAGATGTTTGACTGTAAACGCGAAAGGTTGTAGGTTCGATTCCATCACGCAATGCCTCCAGAATTCGGCGGGAAATGGGGAACGAAATGTCTTAACGTTAAATTTACAGGTTCCCACTGCTTTATCCTGCTTTGTGCGGGATACAGTGTGACGCTTGGATTTGGGTGTAAGTGAAGAACTTAAGAAGCGTAAATTAAAACTTTTTTTTAGTATTTAAGATTATAACGAAACATTGTAAATATAATACACATACAAAGTGCGATATTAACTCACTATTTACACAAACTTATGCACTATATGCACAAATATAAAGATCATGAGTGATGTTTTCGTAAAAACATATCGAGCTATTAAAAATATTAATATTTATAAAAAAATGATTCTTAAACCTTATAAATCAAGGTAGTAATTCATTTTACTTTTAACTCTAAAGAAGTCAAGGACATGCTTTAATAAAAACTTAATGATCTTTGAGAAGATTAACGGTTTACGTCAGATCTTTTAAGATTTATGAACAGGTGGAATTCCTTATGCGCCATAATATGGTGTAATTTGTTATGGTTATATTATGCGCCTTGTAAAAAGATACACTTGTGTTATTTCATTTTATTTTACACTAGCGACCCGCTCGCGGCTTCGCCCGTTTAAACTACATAGTTATTAATATTCTAATCTGTATTACTTCCGTTTTCTAATAATAAATTGTATGCCCATACTGAAAAGTGAAGTTTCAGCCAATCAATAAAATTTTAATTTCTAGCAAATTTGTCGAACAAAATCAGCATTTGATCAGCATGAAAAGTAAGCGGAAACGTTATTGATAGGTATAGGATTATATGGCACTTTTTAACCGACTCCTGTAAGAATAGGAGGTTATCAATTCGACTGCATTCCCATTTTAATCTGGTCCATTTCTGACAATGGTATCCATGAGAAAATCAAATAAGTCTTAATATGGACGAATAACTCAATATCACGCAAACCGATTTCGATCTTTTTTTTAATTAAATGTATTTAAAGGAATAGGAACTGCAAGAATAGTTTGGTGAAGGCTTGGTTAGGCTTTGATTATGGGTTCCGGTTGAACATTTCCTTTCCCCAATTTGCGCCGAATGCCTGCAACATTGCGTGTTGCGATGCGAAATTTAACACCATGCTTTGCCTCGATTCGTCAAATAAATGAATTATAGAGCAAAGGTAAGAAACGGAAGTAGTAATTCGGGTATTTTAAAAGAAAATTTATATCACCTTCCCGTATATCACAGAGCTTATAAAAGTAAATGATTTCCACATTTATTTATATACAAACATTAAATGATTTATAAATCGAAAGCTATTACTTTCTCCCCGAGAGTAAATTATGATCACATGTTGGCATTAATAATATTATTTCATAGTCGTTTTTTGTTATACCTTGATGAACGTACACGATGTATGTTTACATTTAAATTATAGTTAAGACACGCTCGATTTGATAACATATCTTGCAAAATAATTAAGAGAAATAAGAATTATAGAATAATTATAAAACGCTGATATACTTGTTTATTAGAAGATAATTAATATGAAAAAAAAAACAGTATTATTATAGACTTAATATAGAGCATTGCATTCTAAATATGTTTTCCCCACATGCGATGCTTTTGCCCTGAAACCTGAGCAAATGAAAATATAATAAATATTTCTTCTGCTCGATGGGAATGCAACTAACAACCTGTCGTGCTTACAGTCACACGCTTGTGCCACTGCGCCACGACTGGCCTTAACATTTTTATATTAAGTATAACTTTCGCTTTTATCTTCCATAGACTTCTCCGCACCAGCAAATGCGCCTTATCGTCTCTATATACAGTATTTCGAGACGGCCACTCTCCCGCCCGCCAGTTTCTTGTAGCTGCCCTACAAGCACCCGTCATGGCGGTACTGAACGAAGATGAATTCTTTCTGGATATAGATCCCGATAAAGCCATGGAGAGGTAAATTTTCATGTTACTTTTTATTAAGGGACTGCACCGTCCTTTTTTCCTAGTTGTTAACACCCTTTCAGAGGTTGTGGATTTGATTTCTATGCGCACCGATGTACCACTCACAGGAAGACAAGTGGTACCGCACTCTAAGAATCGAAAAGTCCTTACTAAAAGAGATGTGAGAATGCTGTCGACAAATTATATTTTTCCTATAAAGTGTAATTGAGCTTGGAATATAATATTTTAATTTGATACTAATGATAATTTTTAATAAAAATTTTAAATTTGGTAACTTTCTTTCTAGGATATGGTAACAATATAACATTTACTTTAATTAACCATTAATTTGTTGGTATCTACACGTAATTGAAAACTTTCGTTTGTTAAAATGTATAATAAGTTTTTTGGCTTCCTTTCACCCCTTCACTGGAAATTAGAAGCACATTCTGTAATTCCTTACATGGTTATTTAATACACGGTTATTTAAAACGTATTAAATAGCAATTTACATTTTTAGCTTGCGTTTGCTATAAATAAATCTATATTTTATGTATTTTTTTAAGTGGACAACAAACCTACAACCATCGCATTTAATTAGTTATTTCTCGACTGCGTTTTACATAATTATCGTAAATTTTTTAATTTTCGTTTCGTTTCAGATTTTCATCAACAGATCGTCTCAAGAAGTTCGGTCAAGTAAACAGTACAGAATACAATACAAAAGTGGCAAGATACCGCAAATGGACGGTGCAGTCCCTGTACAACTTAACCAGCAAATTCATATACTCCCTCAAGGAGCACTGGCCTAACTTCCCAGCTATTATAGCGTGGATTGTACAGCAGATTGTTCATCTGTTGAAACAACATTCCAGGTATTCTGTTTTTTTTTTCCTTATCTTTTTGGGAAATGATTATTTGGCGAAAGGAAACACTTAATAATTTCTTGATAGTTTTATCCTAATATAATTTTTAAGTAATTTAATTATAACACATTTTTAATGTACGTTTTCTACCTGTCTAGAAAACTGTGTTCTGCTCAAACCTTAATTATAACCTAAAACCGAAAAAAGCAATTGCTAGTTATGAAAAAAGCTACCTACTAGTTAAAGTTACACGATTCTCTACTTTCTATTTATTTGGGGTAATTGCATCATGACTTTTATATATGTGTTAAAACTGCACCATAACAAAAATATAATCGTAAAGGAGAAATATTTTAATTTCTTCGTTTTGGTCTAGATTCCCAAGTTCCCTTTGCCTACCCTGCCATGTGCGTAATATTTAATTAATTTCTCCACAGAATAACAGACCGCGAGCTCCACATGATATGCACAGAGCTAGTTCTAAACAACTTCATATGTCCCGCCATAGTGAACCCCGAAGCGCACGGCATCTTGGAAGTGCCCGTGTCTTACATAGCCCGTTTTAATCTTATACAAGTGGCGCAGATTATACAGATGCTGTGTCTGGCTAGATATCAGGAGGTAGGATTGATATTTGATGTTAATTTTATTTTATGAACAGGTTTTAAAATTTTTTTATCTGTGTTTAACGTTATAGTATGTAAATAGAATCACGTAATACAATTTAATCATTGATTATTATTATTATGTTTTTATTTTCATTGACATTTTTATTTAGATTTATTTAAAGATGATATTGGTACATCTACAATTGGAAAAAATATTAAGATAACAAAATTTGAAATTACAAAACAATCTACTTCCATTAGCCATCTTCTAATATGATGACAACCACCATTCCATTCCTCAGGTGGATCCAAAGCTCCGCGACCTGTACACCCGCTTTGACCGCGCGTCAGTGTGGTCGCTAGTGGAGGGCGTGGCGGGCGACGCCAGCGGCCCGCCCCCCGCGCCCCCCGCTGACGCGTCTCTTCGCACTGACGCGCCGCCCGCCTCCACTGTCGCGCTGTTTACTGCGGGCGATGCTCATTTATTTGTGAGTTGGGTTGACAGATATTGTTATTAGTGTTAGTTCGTATAGTCCGTAATCTACTGCGGAACAGGAGATTGGATGTTGAACTATCGAGTTCAAAGTTAGTTAATATGGAAGAGTTGACCGGATTGGCCTTCTTCCTGAGGAAATTTTGTAGTCTTTTTTCACTGCGAACGATGCATTTTTTTTGTGAATAGAGATTAGATGTCTCTATTCACAAAAAAAATATAAGCTGAAAAAATAATTATAACAATTATGGCATATTATATATTTGTTGCATATTTTTCAGATTACATTCCTAAAAAGAATCTCATCGAAACTAAACAATAACACTCAAAATGGAAGCGAGGAAAATGGCAACAGTTCTGGTCAAAATTCAGATGAGTCTACTTTTACGTGAGTGAAAATAGTACAAAAACTGACTATATATTATAATTAATTTTAAAAATATAGTCTAATCTTTTTTATTTTACAGAGTATTATATTAAAAAAAACTCAATAGTTACTTAATTAAGAAATATATAACTTAAATTCTAGATTAAATTACAACTTGGTATATTTATATTTTTTTATACATACAAAATTTATGTATTTCGTAAGTAACTTGTGATTTTATGAGTAATTTGTACTATTTCCTAGTAATCTATAACAATTATTCTTTTCATAAAGAAAATAAATTATTGTACCTAAATAATAACGCGTGACACTCCAATGCGCAAAATAAATAGAGATATAAAAAATACGTTTTAGTGAATCAAGTGGACCAATAGACAGCGAGGGGGGCAGCACGCGGCTAGCGGCGTTGGTCGCCACCGGCGAGCCCAACTACCGCGCACGGTTACACGACTTGTTGAGGAAAATGCCGGATTTTACTAATGTTAGGTTAGAAATTAGAATTAGTATTAGTTGTTAATATGTATTTGATTTTCTTTTTAAATATTTTAGGTATATGAAAGTTGCGAATTGGAACCGAAAATTCCGAAAAAAAAAATCTTACATATATATATATAACAATGTAAATATTTTTTAGGTCATCAACCGCCGATTCAAAAGACACACTGTCAGAAAATGGCCACTTGAAAAGGAGTATTCTGAGTAAAGTGGCCAAACCTCGCCTCCCACGAGCAACTACTTCCGACGATCGATTGTCTGACAAGGACAGGGAAGAACCGGAAGTGTTAGTTATTAAGTTGTATAACGTGGATGAACAGGATTATGTTGGTAAGAATTTATAAGATTATGTTTTTTTTTATTATTTTTTTAGACCTGAAACCTGGGAGAATAGTCTTAAGACACTCGATTCCCAAAAAGACACTTCCGTTGCTCACATTTCACTGAATTCTCAAGGCATCAACACATCTTTCGTTGTGAATAGTGGCGGAAATATTTCATTCTCCCGAGTGGGAATCGAACTCACAATTGTCGCGTTAACAGTCGCACGCTTGTTCCTTGCGCCACTACAGCCTCCATAAAAATATGTTAACATGTAGCAAATATACAATCTTTAATTATTTTGTCATTATCTTTAGTGAAAATGTAATGGATGTTATTTTAAGTTATAATCATTTACTTAACAAATAAATTAGTGATATTCTTCATAATATCTATAGTAGTTTTGTTTTAACATTCCAGGCTTAGTACCAGAAACAAAAGTTCTAGAAAGTTATTACGGCGGTGTAGAAGGAGAGTCTGAGGAAGGGGGTGCTTTAGCGCCGCCTGGTGCCGCACCTCCCGTACAAAAACGGACTAGGTATATGGTTAAAAAATATTTTATACTTACTATTTTATTATTTAATTCAATTTAATAGAATAAGAAGCTGTAAACTAAACTTTATTGCAAGCTTCTTGTTACAGAACCCTTATTATATTCAATTTAAAGAAACACTTCTAATACTTTCCTATTTTACTGTTTTCAAGTTGAATTTTCAAAAATCTCCCTTTAGTACAATGATTTTTGAATGTATATTATCAATTAACTTTTTAAAGATATTTTTAAATAAACGACTTATTTTACTTAGACAAATATAATATTCTTTACAACTAATTTAATATTTTCACCCACAAGATTTTCCGTATCCCACGATGAAGTATCACTGGGTAATACCTCAGACAACCTGGAAGCTGTTTCGGAGGCCGCGTCAAACCACAGTGTAACGTCTAGCTTGGAACTGGAAACAGAAGATCAGAATGATAATCTATCAGATATGGTAATCTATTATAGATTTTGCTTCACACATAGCAGGGTTGGCAGATGAAATCAAGGAACCTAGTGCTAAGACACTACGTTCTCCCTTATAACATTTCCGTTCTCCACTTTCCGACTGTTTCTCGAGGTGTTGCGTGTTGAGTGGCGGAACTGAACTCTGTGGCTTGCATCGTTACCAGACAGAAGAAATGAAAATATAGAATATATCATTCACCCGAGTGGGCATCGAACCCTCACATACATTTTTACAAGCACAGTATTGCTTGTGGCTTAGTTGTAAATTTTTAAATATATATATTTTTAATACTTCAATTTTTATTATTTCACCAGGTATCAGCAAATGTCAGTGGTCGCGGAAGTCCCAATATATCTGGACGGGAAACGCCCTCGTCGCAAGTAACAGATGGTGATGCAGCGGGTGATGTCCCGCCGAGGCGGTACATAAATTTATTCATTACATATTACATAATTACAATTTATAACATATTTAGACTAAGATAATATTCATATTATAAATATTTATCTGAATTGAAGCCATTGCAATTACATAAATTACATCGCGTCTTAGTATTACTACAAAGGCATCAATTATATATTTAAAATTGACCAAAGCATTTTTTTAAACTATATAAACATGGTACTTTTTTTATTAGTATCCAACAAAACACTCCAGTGAGCCAAGCGTCGAGTGCGGCACAAGCAAAACTGCTGAAACAAACTCGAAACGATATTGAAGACAAATTTTGTAAATTTGAAATCAAGGTAACATTTATTTTGAATGAATTATTTTGAAAAATTATTTTTAAAATGATAAGGCCTGATGGAGAGAAATTCTGGTCTTTTACTTGGCTCTAAGTAGGGCTTCTATATAGACCTAAAAATACATCAATTGACAATTTAATGATAATAATATTGAACTTGACTAGTTGTGGCGCAGGGGCACAAGCTAGTGATTGTAAACGTGACAGGTTGTGAGTTCGATTCCCAGTTTCTTGATTTCCAGAATTTGGGGAACCCGAAAAACGGGGAACGGAAGTGTCTTTTGTATGAGTATGGGTATGGAGTTTCTTAACACCAGGTACCTGGGTTCTCTCTGCCTACCGTCTTAAGTGCGGGATATTGTGTAGCAAGAAAAAACCAACTGAGTTTATAAAGGATTACTACGTCTTATACATTAAATATTATTTGTTTTATAGAAACTTCTAGAAGGCGATGAAACAGTAAGCATAATGTCAGACACGTGGAGCACAGATGTCTTAGCTTCTGATTCGGAGACCATCGGCGATTCCTGCGATCACACGCAAGTTGCCGCACAAGGTGATTGATGTTATATTAAATGGGTACACGGAGTATCGGAAAGTTAATATAGTAGTCTATTTTTTTATGCTGCGTGTATATTTATTTATTTTATTATTTACATTAATTCGACTCGAGAAAATGGAGAATTTATAACTTGCTTTTTTTTTATATCTAAATGAGATTTTTTTTAAAGAAAATTCAATGTATGATTTTTTTTACGAAAATACAATAATTCATAACCATTGTAAAATGAAATTTATTTACATCTCTTTTGCGCCGCCACTTTTTAACGGTAGGTATGCATAATAGTACTATTTTTGAAATATTAGTTTAATACAAAAATATGAATAAAGAATACTGATGTTTAAAATGTTGTATTTATTATACAAACAGGTTCAAATGCAAACCACGTGATAGCACCAGACGCGTCCGAGACGGCTAGCGAGTCCGCCTGGAGCATGGACGTGCTCGCTTCGGATAGCGATCGGAACACTGAGGTTGGTTTTGTTAATTTTTATTTTTTAATTGATAATTTAAGTAGAAGGAGTTTATTATATAATAGGGTAAGTAAAAAAAATATATAAGTGCCAGTTGGACCCGCCTGTCGAGGTTTCCGTTCCAATTTCAGAATTATAACTAAACGGGAAGTATAACTTATAAAAATTGACAAACTTAAATTTGCGGGTATATGCATGATTTTTTTCTATGAAATACCTATAATTTTCACCTTTCGCATTTTTTCTCTTATCTGTGCTATAAGACGTTGCTTCTCACCAAATTTCTAAATTCACGGGAAGTAAAGAGTTCACAAGAAGGACCCTGTAGGTTTGGATTCCCTTGCGAGTTTGGAAAAGTTGTATCTTTTGATTGCGTTGGCTTAAGAGTTTGATTTTTCCACAGCACAAGGGACAGTAGATCTGAGTATTTAATATAAATTTCAGCACGGTACCACCACTCGTTCTTGAAAAACTTGTCTTGACAGTCGGACGGATGGACAAAAATTGATCATATAAGGGTTCCGTTCCTTTCAAGATACGGAATCGTAAAAATACAAAGTATGTTGATTATATAATAAAAAAACATGTACCCTCCAGGTGGACACAGACGACTGTGTGTCGGTGGCCGCGCGCTCGGACACGTCGTGGCCGCGGCGCGCCTCTCACAACGAGCCTGCTCTCGCTCTACCTTTAATGCCGCATACTTTGTCTGTAAGTGATTGTATTAGATTTCATTTTAGATTAAATATTTATATGTTATAAATTTGATTTTTTTGGTTTAATACGGGGTTTAGGTTGGATTTTAGGTAGTAATTATGTATGTTAGTAAAGAGTGTGTAATTTTGGATAAACTTGTTATGTAAAAATGTGTTTTTTTACTATTTTCTTTTCAATATAACTTACACGTAGTTTCAAATATATGTTTATTTTAGTATAATTGTATATAAAAAATGAAATTGTAAATAAAAGTATCTTAATATTAGTAATTATTATTTTAATTATATTGAATAATGTTAACTTTCGTTTTAGAATGGAAACGCAAAGAGACCTGATATGGGCAGCCCACGGCACACAGCACGGTCTAACCTTCCCAGTAGGTAAGAATTAATCAAGTTAACCTTAAATACAATTTATGGCATAAATTGCAAAAATATGACATATTTTCCATTGTGGCGCAGAGGCATAACGTTTCACTAGGTGGTTTTTTATTTGATTCTTACAAGAATATAATAATCTAAATAATAATCAATACGGTGTAGAGTTCCTCCTCTGAAATTTGGGCGGTATGGGAAAAATCTTCACACTAGACTCCTTTGGCGGAAAGTGAGGAACGGAGTATCTTGACACTAGATTCTCTGTACCTAACCTGCTGTGTGTGGGATATAGCATGAAGCTGACTAGGTTCCCTGCGTGAAGCCAAGAAAATCGTCGAGGAAAAGATAAAATTGTTTAATGTTTTTATTGCGATTATTCTTTAATTTAGAAGCAGTGGCTATCTAAGTGCGACGGCAGCGTTGTGCCGCGGCGGCGAACTGGACTTGCCGGCGCACAGTGCGCACGCCTATGCTATAGAAAATAGAAAAAGTATACTTGTTAACGGATATCCGGTTAGTTTTACTATTATTGTTAGTAATGTTATGCTGTGGTTATAGGTTCAATATCGACCCGGGAAGCGATCAATGACCATGTTACGCCTAATTTTCGTGTTTTGACAGTACAAAACATGGAGTTATTTGTCGTAACATTTCACATTTGGATGTGTTTGCGAGACGAGATATTTTTAAAAATATTTTTTATAGTATTTTATATTTGAAAAATCTTGCTGTGACATATTAAATAACCTTTTCTGACCTAACACGATGGCTCAATTATTAAATGAAGAATAATAGAAAACCAAAATCACATTCAAAAAGTATATTTTAAATTAAAATTAGCTCTTTATGTCCATTTTGCTATATTTGGATATGAAATATTACAAAATATTAATATCAAAATATAGAACCTCCTCCAATTTTGAAAATCGATTAAAATATAATGCGTTTGTTCCATAGGTAATGACATGTTACGCGTCAGCTCCGGAAAGTCCCGCTGTAGCGGCTGCGACACTAAACAATGATGTCTTTGATTATGCTCCGCCTAATAGGTATGGTTTTATAAATAATATTACTTGTATATTATGTTAAGAGGCCAACGTGGCGCAATGGGTTAGCGTCTGACTGTAAATGCGATGATTGTGGGTTTGTGTTATCAAATATAATTATTTTAGAACTTCCTTAAAATAGATGGAATTATATATACAGTATTAAAAATAAAACCCTGCCTGCTCCTTGCCTGAGCCCAAACCTTGGGAAAAGCTGGAATTAATGCAAAGAAGAAGACAATATTGAAAATACACAAAATTTTAATACTATGTTAATTTTTTTTGTATGAATAACACTTATAATATTAAAATGTAAAATAAATTGCTTTTCCCATAGTACAAGTGCATCAGAGTCCACAGTGGAGGGCGCGGCGGGGGGCGATGTGGGGGGCTCCGACGCCACCAGCCAGTGGGTGGACGACAGCTTCCCCACTAAATACCACATGCCCTCCTCGTCAAAGAGCTACGATGATAATGATTTGATGGACAGGTAGGGGTTATTATTTGTATCTTTGGAATCAAAGTGATTAAAGTAAATTGGCAATTTGTGGTCAACAGCAATAGAATGTTGATTTGACCCACAATTTTAGGTAAAATATAAAATTTATTAAAAAGTACCCTCAGTTTTGAGTTTAGAATTATTTTGGATAGGAGAGATAAGTGGTGTTTTTTACTAACTTATTTATTGAGGCAGAATAGCATAGTCTAAGTTATCAAGTGAAGCCGTTGGCTTAATGTTTAGGTAAAAAAGATAAATTAATTTCTTTATTAGTATTACTTAGTAACATTCAATTATTTGCAATTTCAATTATTCCGCAATGCTTCCAAATTTGACAGAAAGTGAGGAACGGAGTGTCTTAACACTAGGTTCTCTCTGCCTACGCTGCTGTGTGCGGGAAACAGCGTGGAGCTGTTTTATTTATTAATTTTATTTTAATTCATTTTGTTTATTCAATTATTTACTGTTATTTGATTTAGATCACTAAACTCCAGCGAAAGTTCATTCAACGCGCTATCAGTGTCTCAATACGACAGACGATTCGATTCTGGAATCGATACAGAGAGAGCGGAGACCGAGCCGAGATCCGCGATATCCGATTTAATGACTCGAATGAGTTCCGCAACAATATCTACATCGAATCTCGTCAACATAACGTCTCGATTAGTCAAAAACGAAATTCGAACGAGTATAGTTAATATAAGTTCGTCGAGAATCGAGAAAAAACGTGAAGCGAGTAATATATCGCTTAGTACATTGTCAGTGAATAGTGTTGAGACATCAGTATCGGATAAGAGCTCGAGTCAAGATGTCAATTCAGAGAATGTGACGGAGAGGAGAGTGAGCCCTCCGCCCGTGAAGCCTTCGACTGGAGCTATCCCGAAAAGTATCAGTTTTGATTCTACAGCGGAGAAATCTCAAAGGTTGGTAAAACTTGCCTCGCCTTGGCGATAAAACAAATCAATATTGTTATCAATTATTACATTACATATGTACATTTTTGTTTACATTTATTTTTTTATTCATTTTTGTTTGCTTTATTTTTGAAACTTAACTTTATTTTTGAACTATAAACTATGTCTGTTATTTAATTTAATGTTTTTTTTCTTTTTAATAGGCGACGCATAGTCGGTGAAGATGGTTTAGTAGGAAACTTGGATGAATTAAAAAATAATGTAAAACGTTCCGGCGGCAACTTATTGCATAAGATCAAGATGTTTCGTCACAAGGGACGCTCTCATCATCACGGTGGTAATACCTTCTTCTATTATAATTACTTCGAGGGTAATGTATAAAATTATTGATTATGTTGTAAAAATACAATAACAACATAATTTCAGACATAAAAGTATCAGAAGAAGAAGTCGTCGCCGAAGAAATGAGTCGTGACCTACGAGAGGGGGAAAGTTCAGAGGAAATACTAGCTAAATACAGGCGGGCCGCGGAATGTAACCCACGACGACCGTCGCGATCCAACGAGCTGCCTGATGTTAATGAATTGGATAGGTGAGTGTACATCGAAATGAGATACGACAACTAGATCCAATTAAGTACAAGGAATAGGATACACTTCCAGTCAGTGAAACATTCATAATTATTAACAAATATTATAAGATTTCATATTTATGTTGGGAAAATTGGACATATTACAGGGTTACTGATGGTAAAGTTTTAGGATTTGTGTTTTGATTGTTTTATGTGTAGAATTGTAGATACTTCCTTAATTTTCATAGTCATAACATTTTGATTTATTATAAAATATTTATATAAATATGTATATATATTAATATAATGTTTGTTGAATTTATAGATTATTTTATTTCTAGATCTGAAGGAATTGTGGACTTGAATAATCCTGAGGTGTTTAATAATATGAAACGACGTCTTCGTGTTGTACTCTCCAGTACCGACATTTCTTGTATCGAATATGTACCTAATGTAAGTTGTAAATTAATTTATTTAGTTAGATTGAAAATTGGAATTTATTTATTGATTATATTAAACAAGTTATGTTTCTTCTCTGTCTATATTAATCTAGTAGATGGACAAAATACAAATATTTCTTAAGCAGTAAGTCATTGTTATTATATCTTGTAAAAGCGAGCTACTGAAACTTATCGATTTTCACTTGTAAATGGCGTATAATCGATTTATAATATCAACAGCGTTGCACAAGCACATTATTAACGGAATACGTCAAAGCGGGCAGTACGGCGGAGGCGGCGGCCGCGGCGCGCGCCCTTGCGGTAGGGATGGGAGCAAGCGGGGCCGGAAGTGCACGCGCGTCTCGCCTTGCCGCAGCGTTAAGGGCAGATTTAGCCGCACGACGTCCCTATGCAGCATACTTGGCGTCGTGTAGGGCTGCGCTTGCGCACGCGTTGCATGATTTGCAGGCGTATGTATTTATTTATTCTTATTGCTATTTTAAGTTTAGGTTAATAATATTGATCAAATCTAAAGAGTTTTTATTTTATGGTATTCACTATCTATTCAGATACAATTTTTAAAATATTTTTGACATGCTTAGTTTAACCGTAAACGTGGCAGTTGTAAGTTTCATTCTAACTTTAATGAATACACTATTTTTATTTCACAATTTCAAAAAATAAAGCGTGACGTTAAGTACTGCCACTCAATATGCGGTGTCTCGGTACATGGGCAACAAAAAATAAATAAACTATGGTTTATCCCTTATGATATAGATTCCAAATGCTGTTTAATAGATATTAATAAGATACTTCTTTTTCAGTCAGATCAAACTAGTGCGTTGGGAGACGGAAGGGTGTACGCGTGCGGCGGGTGCGGCGCGCACCCTGGAGCAGCTGGAGCGCGGGCCCGCGCTGCGCCGCCTCGCTGCCGCGCAAGCGCACCCACACTCGCTGCACGACGGTGAGCTCACACACTAGTACAAGCGAGGCCAGTCGTGACGCAGGGGCAAAAGCGTGCGACTGTAAACGCAACAGGTTGTGGGTTCGATTCCCAATCGAGAAATTAAATATTTAATCATTTCATTTTCTCGCTTTGGTAACGAGAATTTACAATTGACACGCAATGTAGGATCAGAATTCGAATTTTGATACAGTTTCAGTTATATGTAAGTATTTTTTGTTTAATCAGGTGGCGAGCTAATAGACGAAAGAGCATCCAGACTGACGGCCAGCATTAAAGCTATTACAGCTGAAGTTAAAGCGGACCCCTCCTGGGAAGGTAAATTCGTTTTATAAATATAATTATAAAAACGGTTATTTTATAATTTTAAACCTACTCTTCTTAATCTAAGGACTTTATTTTATAGTGAATAAAAATTTTACGCGAATTTTAATATTTATGTGTTACTTTGCTCTTAATTGCTATTAACTTTTCTCGTTAATTATCATCGCACCATGCTTATTAAATAAATGAAATTTTTATGTTTGAATAAATGTTTAATGTCTATGTTCAACTTTTTACTATGTTTTAAAATAGCAATAATAATTCATTCCCCGAAATGGTAATCGAACCCTTAACCGTCTCGTTTAAACAGCGAATAGCTAAGAGAAAATATTTTTATAAAAAAATTATAATATTAATATATTATTTACATTTATAAAATTCCTTACCAGGTGCGTCCGCCACGTTGCTCGAAAGTGCAGAACTAACGGTGGAGCGTGCGGTTTTCGCGCGTTTATATCTGCACGTGCTGTTCCCCAATGGCGACGGCGATATAGCAAGAGACCAGTTAGTTTTTTATATTATTATTTTTTTGATAGCTGCATATTGTAACCGGCGCAACATAATAGGTTATGCAGACCTGACCTGGGAACCTAGTGTTAAAGCTAACCATTGAATTGAATATCTATCATAAATTGAATTCTCTAGGCATTGCGTGTTTCAGTATAGCATTTTAGAGGTGTTTGAATGTTTTCAAGATAAGAATTACTCTGGACTATGTTCTCTTATAGCTCTACGTAATACCGATCGATTTTTTTTTCTTATATTAGATACACTCTAATAGTAATTATAGAGTTATTAATAATTAGTAGTTATTAATAATAAGTAGTTATTAATAATTCAACAATTTCAATTTGAAATATATTCTGTTTTCTTTGTATATCAAATTGTAATGTATAAAAAAATTGTTATAGTCTTAAGCTAAACACAGTCATGCATTCATCTATAACAGAGTACTAAGTGAGCACATGCGGCGTTTAACCGCGTGCGGCGGTGCAACAGCGTCCCGGGTCGGTCTAGCGCCGCGCCACGCTTGGGCCGCGCCCTTCCCCCACGCACAGCTGCGGTTACGGTACTTGCCGGTATTCCGTACCCCAAGGGATAAGGTTGGTCAATGTTATTTTATTTATAGAGATATTGTTATTTTTTCTACTTACTTTCAAGTATTATTTATTGGGTAGTTAACAAATTCCTCCCCAAATAGCTCATTTTCTGTAATAGAATTTTATAAAAAATTGTCATGATATTGGCCGCCCCCCTTGGCTCCACTATTTCAAGCCAAAACTAATAAACCAAGATTGTTATATATTATTTTGTTTTCATATTTTAAAAATATTATAAACCTAATTAAACTATTTTAATTAACACTGTAAAAAGTTAAGCTCTTAAATATAAAACATTGACACTACACGATTTTAAATGTACCATACCTATATAGTTTAGTGTTATGAGTTCGTGTAATGATATACTTATATACTTGTGTTTTGTATAGGTGGCGTGCGTTCTACGCTGCGTACGGTCGCTAGTGGCGACACTGGCACTGACCGACGGATCACCGCCCGCCGCTGACGACATCACGCCAGCCCTCGTACTCGTCATTATTAGGGTATGTACCTAATTAAAATAAAAATTTAAATTAACTTCGATTTAACCAAAACCAATCGTAATTTACCACTTCCCAGGTGAACCCCCCCTCCCTGCTCTCAACCCTGGACCTGGTGAACGCCCTCGGTGGCACATCACTAGCAGGCGAGGCCCTGTACTGGTGGACGCACTTTTGCGCGGCCGTGGCCTTCATCAAGACCATGGACTACCCCACCAGTACCGACTCCTAGCGACAGAGGGCGCTGGTTTGTGTACAATTTTTTTTATCTTCTAATATGTAAATTGGAATCGTAATATTATTTACTTTTTTATTTTTCATTAATTTATTCAGAAAAAAATATATTCTGATAAAAACCTCTTTTACCATACATTATCAAGACCATGGACTATACTCCTAGCGAGAGAAGGCGCCGGTTTGTGTATTTGCTTGTACGAGTTTTGTTCGAATGTATGTTGGATGTTTAAGGCTTTTTTTATATGTCAATTGGAAATGTTATAAAATTATTTTCTCTTTTTTTCCATAATTTTTTTTTTGTTTTTATTTTCATTTATATACATTTATATATATACAAACAAAATAAATTTATATTCTCATTAAATATTTAAATTTCTTTATGAAATAACACCACTCTAAACATACATTAGCATCACGCATCATCCGCGTTTAGGACTAAAGAACGTAATATCTAAGGCAGTTAAACATAGTTTACTGCCTTAGATATTACGTTCATTCGTAAGGCAGTTAACTAAACATAGCTAAACGTTGGGAAATGACTACTTGTGATTATAGATCAAAACATCATTTAAGAAAATATTCATTTTTGAGTTAATAAGATGAAGTAGTGTTTGATGTATATATCTACGCAATGTCTATATTAGTGGTAAAAGTAAACAACGACACCGTAGATAACTAGGAACTTCGCTACAAGTCCCGCAGTTAGTTAAACATCTGTCCAAATTTCACGTTTCTATCATTAGCGGTTACGGCTGTGCGTGCGTCTTACCTCAGTCAGTGAGAACATGTCCTTTTATATATATAGATTATAATGTATTTTTCAGAGATCAGCGCGAAACATAGAAATGAGATTGTATCTGCGTCGCGACCTCGCTCGTCGACGCCGGAACACACTGTAAATTATTATTTAAGTATATAAATAGAAAAAAAATATGTATTTCTACACTATGCTTCAGTATTAGTAGTTCAGTTAACTGAAATTATGTTTTACGCAATGCTAAATAAATATTTAATGGTGGAAAGTTTATAAAATTTGTATATTTAAAAGAAATTATTTGATTTATATTATTTTGTTATTTCTAAAAAAATTAAAAAAATATACTTTTTTTACTGTAAAATAAATATCAGTATAATTTATGTAATTAATATCAGTACGTGTTTCTTAAATGTATTTTTCCTTTATATTTTTTTATAATTTCATTTAATATCAAAACTTACTTGAAATTTTCATAGATTCAGCTAACTGAACGAGCAGTATATTAATATTTAATACTCTATGTATCTCTTCTTCTATTTAAAATATTAATTATCTATATATTACTCTATTAAAAATAAATAACACTATTAAAAAAAACATTAAATTTAGTGGCCGCTTACATCGATCGTAAACATAAACATAATGCTTAACACATATAAATAATTATAATAACTTATTATAAAATAATTAACAATTAGATCGTAAGTGTGTATTTAAGTTATATTTGAAATTATATTTAGATTTTTATATATATAGATCTTCAATCTTTTTTTATTTTTCTCCATCCTTTCTGTGAATAAAAAAAACCAAAATGCTAGCTAAAGCAAGTTGCCCCGACATCACAGCGAAGAAATGAAAATATAAACGTAAACATATATTTCATTTCCTCGAGTGAGAATCGAACTCACAACCGTCGCGTTACAGTCACACCCTTGTGCCGATACGCCATGACGGCCTCTTGGCAATTAAATGTATAAAAAACCGTAACTGCAAAAAAAGACTATAGTATTATTTACTAAAATGGGAAACAACTAAAAAATATTTCTCACATCAATACAAATAATATTTAAAAATATAAATGAGAATATCTCGGCATCTTTTTTATGTAGCTATGCATTGAAGTTACTGCTCCAAAATGACATTCCTTTTTAATATTCCGCACAAATAAAACAAGCTTATTTGTTTTTATTACATTTTTACAAGCTTTATATACATTATGGGTCTTGTTATATTCAAAAATAAAATATGTTTTGTTTTTTTTTTCAAAAGAGAAATATTATTTTGGTTATATATTTCATACTTGTTCTTTCTTCTTTTTTTAATTTCTATTCTTTTTTTTAATCTGTTATCACCATATTGGCGTTAATATTTTCTGGTTTATAATACTTTGGATCTTTTATTTGATATTCTTATTTTTTAAATAATTAATGTTTAATACTGCGATTAATATGGAAATATAAAAAGCACAAAAAATAGATTAAAAAAATTAGCACTTAAGTTGATTAATTTATTGTCTTTGCGTCTTAATCGGTAATTGTATATTAGAATAGTTATTTGTATTTTATGCGAGCTTATTTTGAATAAATTGTAAAGACTCGAGTCCATCTTGTTAAATCATTTGAGAAGTAAATATAAGCTTGTATTATAGATGTTACAGTGCATACAGTACGGTTGACAAGTCGTGGCCGTCCTGAAGTCAGACGCAGGTAGTTACGTAATTTTTTTTTATGATTTTTCTTTTTCCTTCTTGAGTGAACAATGCGCAAAAGTTCAAAGTCTAATTTCAAAGCGGCCACAACTTGTCGACTGTACTATACTCTGAACCGCTTCAAACTAGTTTAGACAGTGTTATTTTTGCTATAAGAACACTTGCACATATATTTTTTACTAATTAATATTTTTTATAAGTGTCAAATGATGTTTGATTTAGAGTTCGCACTGTAACGATATGGTAAAATAATTTTATAGTCAGTAGAAGCTTTAGCAAGTGTAGACTTTCTTTAAGGTGAAATGCAAAAAACTGTTTTGTTTAAAAGTAGAATATGTATAATTAATACTGTCGTAGCTGTGTTAGTATAAAAATTAAGCTATTAAATATAATTTATGTATGAATTGAATTAATCTAAGTTTTATTACGGATTAGTAGGTATTGAATGATATAATTTAATAAATAATTAAGACAGTCACTGATTTTATGAAACTGACACAAATTGGTGAATAATTAGTAATTTAATTATCTTTTTTTTTACTTTTACGGTCTTGTTCATGTAAAAGAATGTGTTGCATCTTAATTTTGTGATATAACTGTACTCAACCTGCTTATTATTTTGTGTACACATGGTCTCTCATAAATAATTTAGGCATCAAACTAAATTGAATATTTAATTGTTCAAATGTAAATATGCATAGAAAAGACAGGACTATAGACTTTTAATTGCTGCTACTTTACACGTGATTCTTTATAATGTTCTCTAAATTATTATTTTAAGCAACATATTCTTAACGATTTTTTTCGTACTCACTAAGACACTTCCGTTGCCTACTTTCCACTTCCGTTGCCCACTTTCCACTTCCGTTGCCCACTTTCCACAAAGTTTTTCGAAGTATTCCGTGTTGAGTGGCGGAAGTTAACGCGGCGCTTGGCCTAACTATTGTTTTAACAACAAGCTTGCACTATTCTATTTTGTCATATAAAAATATTTATCTGAGGTTGAGTGCTAGTAGTCTACTATAAGCAAATCATGAAAGTAAACTGTTTTGTCTTATTAATAAGGCCTTTTACACTGTCTGTGATTCTGTGTGGCTATCAAATATTTGAGGGTTTGTATTTTTGGATACGTCTTGTAATAGTTTGGTGGTAAATAATTGTATCTATTTTTGATTTTTTTTCTTTTTTGGACATTGTTCTTTGTAAATGTATATAAGTTCAGATCTTTATACAAAGTCATATTTAAGGATGGGAGGATAAATTTTGTTATATTTTTGAGGCAGGATAAGCAGAAAAAAAATTAAAATAAAAAGGCTCATTTCACGCTTAACTTAATCATCATGATATGGTATTTGACGTTTCAACGTATTATGCTTATTCCTAAATCGGGTTTTTCCATACATATATAAGAGGTTCTTAAAAATAATTTGCAAAGTAGATTTCTGTAGACAAATGGTTTACCTTTTTGTAGAATATTTAAATGTACATTCGTAAAATTATGTAACGTTAAGGCAGCAAGTTGAAGTTCGAGTATCTAAATTTCACCATTATAGCATAATTTTTTGTCTTGTTTTTAAAACAACGGGTGGACGATTTAAATGTATGTATCAAAATACCTATAAATATTACTATGTTAATACATGTTCAATTGTTTGCCCATATTTTATGCAATATATAGAATTCATTAATTATCACATTAAATCTAAAAAGGAATAACCACGTTAGAAGTTATACTTATTTGGCGTAACAAGATAAAATCTTAAAAATATTACTCTTCTCGTTATCCTGTTTTTAGAGAAAGCGACACTAATAATAGAAAAAAGGTATATTTTAATACATTGAAAGTTTTAATATAAAGCATTATATACTCGTCTACTATGTCGTTTGTAGCTAATTTTATGGTGTTGTGGGTTTTTCGTGGCGGTGTGCGCGCGCAACTTTAAAATTCTCTCATTTTTCCTATTATATAACTACAAAAAATATTAAATTTTGAATATGCATTTAATTTCATAGAATAAATAAAAACACAGATATATAACACTAATCAAAGTAATGGGTAAAAAAATATTTGGGTATCTCATTTCACATTTTTTTCTCATTTGGGCACACAAGGAGGATGGACGATAATAAAACATTAATAAGTTCTTCAAACAGGCAAGAAACATTTTATTTATTAATCTTACATTAGGTAAGATAACGTATAAATGAATAACTTTATTATGTAAGCGAATTTAAGTGTATCATAATGTATGTCAAGTTTAGATTTTTACTAATTATAACCGTCTTTTTTAAAGGATAACATTTGGGTTGACATTGTACTAAGATAATAAATTCAAATTCATTATATAAATTTAGAAAATCTAGTAGGAGGTCCATTATGGCCGTGTTTAAAAAAAAGATTATAGTAAGGTTTATTATCGAAAATGTATTGTGATACTCTTTTCTCTACTCGTAACGGTTCTCTACTCGTCCGTTAAATATAAAGCTAACCTTTCGAATACTAATGTTGCCTAGACGTTTAATTAGACTGCAAACATGTATAGTTCACATATTTTTAATAGCGGTTAATATTATTGTAATCAGAGCAATGGAATATATTTAGCAATAAATATAAATTGAAAATTTGTTGTTTTACTTTTTTCCTTATTAATAATTTTAGTTAATTTTTTCCGCTTAGTTTTGTACCGGAAAAATAATGTATTTTAATAACATCGGAAATTCCTGTTATTTTGAAATTTATTTTTGTTAGTGTTTTATATATTTTATAACGTTATAAGTACAGGACTTGAATTTTAAAATATGAATTATTCTTAAAGTAAAATGACTTCAAATACATAGATATATTGTAAGTTAAAATATTTATTAAAAAATAATATTCTATCAATAACATCCATTGCGTCGTTTTCTTTAACAAAGAAATGTTATCTGTTAACTTTTTTAAAGGAGAAAGCATGTTAAAATGTATGCGTGATTAACACGCGATGTCACGTGATATAAAACAGAAAATTACATTAACGTCAGTTTGTTAGCATTTACTTTCAAGTTAGCAAAATACTCATTTTCAATGAAATGGCTTCAGACTCTTAACATAAAATAAATTTATTCTCTGCCTAATAATATTTTGCATTATCTTAGAACTTAAAATTTCAAATCTATTTTTAATCAGTTCTTAGAATTAAGATAAATAAAACATTAAGTGACATTTAGTGATTAGACACTTGGTGCAATGGTTTCTGGACATATTTCTAAACAGTATATATTAACATATGTTAACTTTGTTCACTTAGAATAATTTAGCTCAAGTTCCATTCAAAGAATGTATAAAGTTAGTAAAAAACAAATTTAAACTTAGTTCTAAATTTAAAAAAACAGTGTTTAGGGAAGAAGAATAAATAAAAAGCATGACTTGGCATACACAATTTACTGCATACTTAATTTTTTCATTTTTGAAAAGTTACACTTAAAACGACAACTCCCTCAGCAGCACTGGAACAAGGAAAACCAATATTGAAATTTATTTTTATTTTTAGGATAAAATATTGAAATTAAGAGTGTAATCAGAAGAATCAAAACGTCATGGCATTCAGCAGTAGCAAATAAATTGTCTTTGCATCATTTAAAAACTTTGGCAATGTAATTTTAAAACTCAATTTTTATAAATATGTAGGTATTTTTTATAAAAAAATATTTTGCATAATAAAATTTACTAATAAATTGAACACCTTTTTAGTAAACCTTGAATCAAATATGGTTTAAAAAAATGTTTAATATATGTTTGTCAGTTTGACAAGACATAAAAATATAGAAACAGATAGAAACAAAAAAATAAAAGACATTTATTTACCTTATCACAATGAAGTAGATCTATGATCTAGGTCTTTCCTTCTTTTCTTTGTACAGCGCAAGGAGTGATACGTTAGCCACTTTTACCACCTGCAACAATCAAAATTGTTAATATTTCAAACAAACAACATATATGAAAGTAAATTTATTAAAAGTCAGTTAAACATCAACATCATAATGGTCAGAGTAGCAAATACTCTCATATTGTGAGACACATCATTTAAGTACAAGTTTACTGACTGCCAATTTCTGCTCTGAAGCTAAACAAATGCATAATTTAGAAAAACACTAAATTAAAGTTATCAAATCAATTTTATTTATATAACATAAGAATCCTAACTAAAACACAACAATATCAATGACATGCCATGACATGACAAGGTAAGTATGTGACCTAGTGTTAAGACACTTCTGTAATATTTCATGACATTGTGTGTTAAAGAACAGAACTTACATGATGCAAATCATCTATTCAATTTTAGTTTTAAAAACAAACTCGCACATTTGCATAATAGACCAAATATTAATAATTAAGTCATATTCTTTAAATTCACAAGAATTAATGAAAATATCAATTTCTACTATTTTTCTTACGTAAGCATTAAGTAGTAACAAGAAATTAACACAAAATATATTCTGCCAGTCGCATGTGCCAATATAGCACACATGGCTCTCCTATGTATACTAATAAATAATATATTAGTGCATTGTCATTATATTTATGTAATTTTATATATTATTAAAGCCTCTTAGATACAGGCAGATAAATGACTATTAGAGTATTATCTTTCTAATATTTTCTAGAACAAATATTTATTTTTTTTACCAAAAAAGTAATACACATACATGTTTTAACCAATAAAACATTTTTAATGAAATCATATTCCCTAATTTATGACTTTGGTAATTTTATGAATAGTAAACATATCAATGTAATAGAAAATTCACGATTTGATAACAAATTTAGTGTCATTAAAACTTATCACAAACAAAATACATACTTTTATATAGAAATATTAGGGGAAACACCCACCTTAAATCTGACTCCAGGAATATCACCAACGGCGTGACCCTTCCTACCGAAACCCGCGACTAGCACTTCGTCGTTCTCCTCGATGTGGTTGAGACAACCGTCGCGGGGCACGAAGGCGGTCACCTTCTTGCCGTTCTTGATCAGTTGAACACGCACGCACTTCCGGATAGCGGAGTTGGGCTGCTTGGCTTCTACGCCACTGCATATATGAAAAGCTAAGTTAATATTTACAGTATAACGCCCAAGCCAAATTAAGTAAAAGAAAAATATACAAATGTAAATAAGTAAATGATGCGCAGTTTATACTGAATAAACACCATGCTTACTTTTATACGAAGTTCATTGACCCACATGGAGTACGCGCGCAGAGTAGTGATCGATGAGACGCGACGCAGCCACTCGCAGTATTATCCTGTGATTGTAACTAACAAATTCACAGGAATAATATCGCGTGTGGACGCGACGCTGAGTTACTGTGGTCCCTCGTAGCAGACTGCCGCCGAGATACATACTTCTCTTATTAAACACAACTTTACACAATGTTTGTGGACACTTATCAAGAGCACTATAACACAATCTATATTACAATTTTCACACAATTTAAAACACGATATCAATGAAACTCAAACGTACTTCAACTTACACTTTCTCCAGGACGATGCCCTTAGCGTGAGATGCACCACCGAAGGGGTTAGCCTTCCACCTTGTGCCCATGTGGGCTTTTTTGTACTCCTTGTCCGCCCATCGCTGTTCGCGGCGATGGTTCACGTGCTTACGCGCCGTGCGTATACCACGGGGTTTACCTGAAAGTATAAGTCGCCGGTTATCACTTATGATCATAGAAGGCAACGAAATCGATACACTACACTGTTTACGCGATGTTATGAATGGCGATTGTTTTATCGTACCTCATAACCATCGAAAAGTAATTGGGATGGAAATAGATTTACAAGTAGACCACGAGAAAAACATGTCTGCGCCATGGCCGACACAGAGGCGTGCAGTTAAACACTCGTTTATTTAAAAGTTTACGGGAAAAAAATATATCTTATAACACTTTCACATCGCCATGGTAATAAATTCACTTCGTGAGCACAAATAAATAGCAAATAACTTAAAAAGACTAATTAATTTTCACAAAACTACTCCTTACCCATTTGGATAGCGCAACACCAAACGGCTACGGATGGGAAAAGAAATAATATCTGGCCAACTTATGCTTCGAAATCTACAATAGTACCAACTACAGAAAATTAAACTAATGTTGCCAGTATAATGTTTTATTCTGTACCACTTCTGTAAATGAAAATTTTAGGTTCAGTGAACTACAGTATTATGGTTACTGTATATTTTTTGCACTAACAGCAAATAATGCGATAAAAATTTTAAGCCGTATATATTACAGATACTGGTTGATTTAAGCAAATTATGCAAACTCTCTAAAGTATTTAAATACCATACCGAGTAAAATCTATTATGGAAGTTTATGTTCGTTAAGTGTTATAATGTATTATACCATAAATCATATGAAGTATTTGTCTCCACAAGAAAACTGATAGAAAAATGTATTAAAAAAATCAACTATTATAGATTTTTTATTCTTTTATATTTACGAATCTTCAACATAGACATAGTAGGTTAGACAAAAAATCAATAATTATATTCTATTGTGTTTTATTTAAGAAAATTTATAAAAATATGTAAAAAAACTATTCATTTTATTTAATTCAAATTATAAAATGATTTGTAATTATAATTTTTTTTATACCTTTTTTGTTTTTATCTTGTTATGTTGTTATTATTATGATTTTTATTCTTTTTTTTGTTTATTCGCAATTGCTTTTTCTGCTGTTGCTACATCGCCAAATAAGAATATGGACTTATGGATGTCATTTGTGAGTTGTCAATGTCAAAGTGCAACTCGGTTGTACCGCTTATATTTCCTTTTATTTAAGCCTGTTTTGTTATTGTAAACTAAAGAAGAAGTATCTTAATTATATAAAAATGAATGTTGGAAGAAAAGACGGTGGTCCCGGCTATGTCGGCATTCAATTTTGTCAAGAATGCAATAACATGCTTTACCCGCGGGAGGATAAAAACAACAAAGTATTGCTGTATGCCTGTAGAAATTGTGATTATAAGCAGCTGGCCGATTCAAATTGCGTATATGTTAACAAAATTATGCACGAAGTAGATGAATTGACCCATATAAATCCAGATGTAGTTAGTGATCCCACTTTGCCCCGTACTAAGGATCATACGTGCCCAAAATGTAATCACAGAGAAGCTGTATTTTTCCAAGGGCAAACAAGAAGAGCTGAAGAAGAAATGAGACTTTATTATGTATGTACAAGTTGTAAACATAGGTGGACTGAATGAATATATTTTTGTAAGCTTCGTTTTGATAATAAAATTCAATATATATATATATATATATATATATATATATATATATATATATATTACAACCAAATATGTTGTAGTTTTTTTTAAATAAAATGTAGAGAGGATACAATAAGAGACAATATGCAATTTGAATCTTTTATTTAACTAAAATATTGCCAAGCCACATATCTAAGTATAACAGTTAACAATTCACAGCCATTGATTAATTAATAATTAATAAAATTGAATATTCCTACAAATAACAAATTTCTCTCTGATTTCATATGTCTAAATAACAACCATCTGTTTTACACTTATTTGCAATGATAGGCCATAATTTTATTACCAACTGCATAAAATTATAAATATTAAAAAAAAGTTAAAGTTAAGTCACACACACATGGAAAGAAATATTTGAGAACAAATACACATCTCTTGAATACATATCTCTTGGAAACTTCTAATAGGTCTTTATTTTTTAGTTTCATAAATAAATTAGAAGTAATCTTTCATGACAACCCTCAATATCTATCTAGTTCTTAAAAAATCTTTTAAAACTGCACTGTAAAATGGACTGTATTGAACTTTTATTTTATATCCTCAATAATTGAATTATAAACAACTCAATATTTAGACATCTACTAAAATATTGCATATTATTGGCACAGTCTTCTTGTATGTCAAACAAATGTTAAATAATTCTAAATGACCTATATTGAAATAAATTCTTAATTTACTCAGCATGTCGACTAAAACTAATTTTTATTAATCATTTTTTAAACATTGACTTTGTCTAACATTATTACAATCTAAATAAAAAATGAAAATTCTCTCATGATTCTTAGACTTATTCAATAAAATTTCGCCTACTCATATAGCTTCTATTCTAACGTAATTGCAAAGCGAGTTATTTAAATATAAGGAATATTGGAAAAGCTCCTTACTCTATTGCATTGTAAACATAACAAGTGTACACAATATTATAACAATTGAGGAAGACGGGGTTACATGTGACAGGGAAGAGCAATTTTGAACAACAAACTACATATTTAACTATTAGTTCATTATTATTATTTACGTAGTCTTCAATGAGCTCTTAGTATTTAAAGTTAAGATTTCGAAGATTGAAAATTTAAGCTAAATGGTATCTAAATTGGAAAGCTCATAGATAGGCCTAAACTACAATATGGATGTGGAAGCAATTTTTTAACATTTGTAACTTAAAACTAAATTAACATTCATTTATTACATGGATTCTAGTACGATTTAACAGCCATACTCAGATACGTCAATATTTGCTTAACTAACATTAAGTCTGTTTACCCTTAAATGCTAATTGACAAATCTGTGTGTGGCTGAAAATAACTAAAAGATCATTAATACTACCTAAGATATGAATCAAACAATTACACCCTAGTGCCTATAAAGAGTTAAAACCGACATATTTTTTTCGAAATGGCAGGATTTTCGATGTTTATTTGTTAAAAGTGCATTTAAATAAGCTAAACATTATCAAATATAAGCTCAGGCAAAACAACCTTTAGTAAACTAGTACTACTACATACTAGTAGCGCACGCTTCTACCACAATATTTTCTATATCTAAGGGTATACTAAATTGATTACTTTAGTTCAATCACTCTTTAGAACGTAGCGGCCGTAAGTTGCAGATATTTCGAAAAAATCAATTGTTATTAGTAACACAGGTCTTTTTAGGTCGACAAAATTGAAGTGTTTCGTTTTTGTTTTAAACGGCTATTTAGCCGTTATATTAATTTATAGATAACCATTTCCTTAAATATATTTGTAATTTTCAAAACTATTCGCAAATTGGTAAGGGAAAGTCGTGTTGCTGTAAGATGAAACTGTACTATTAACGATCAAAATCAAATTGCTTATAACTGAAATTCGATCCACATAAAAATTATCCATTAATGTATTTCTATAAGCGTTGTTTTGTATTGACATCTTGTATCTTTATAATTGGGACATATCGAATAAATACTGTAGTAACAATATTCTGGGCTAAAACAAAAGACTAAAAGTACTATTATTTTCTTTAAAATCATTAATGTGACGAAGTAAATTCAAAGTATATCCAAAAAAAAATCATACACTTACCTAAGTATAAAACAATCATTAAATAAATTTCAATAGATATAATTTAGTTTCTCTTTTAAATAAGTCCTAGGCCGTGATCACAAATGCTTTATTTCTTCTTAGTGTACTGGTACGTGGCGTCGATTTTCAACCTCCTGCCACGTATCGATAGCTGTCGTCAGTGTTCCTGCGGCGGTAAGTCCGGGAAGTTATCGGGAAGTGGTGGAAGTACGTTAGTCTCGAATTGTCCAGACATGTTGCCTGGCGGGGAGTAATTGGCTACTACTATTACCTTACCTGCGCGAGACCTGGCCTTACCTACACCGAAGAACCGTGTTGCCACCCAAACCATTTGTGTGAAGTGACCTGTAAAAGAAGGTTATATTATTTGTTGCCTTTAGTGGAGACGAGGGCCCCTTAGATCCAGGGGACTTTGTATAGAAGAATAGAATGAAGACAAATAATATTAAATATTATTTTTTAAGCTAGTCAGCTGAAAATATCAACTAATTCCTTGGTTTTACATATTTTATTGGGTATACAAGAAACTATTTCACCTGCATTGACATTTGCGTGTAGAACATCCGACTCCTTAAAGAAGTTATATTGTCTAACAGCTGCATACCAGTATGATGATACTTCTTGGCCTGTAATTTGTGGAGAAAATAACATCAATTTTATTAAAATAAAGTGTAGAAAATAAATATCTTGTAAAATATTTTGTGAGTAACACGGTAATATCTTTTTTAGCTTCACGTTTTTTTTGTAATTGAAAATATTAAATATCTATATATTTAATTTCCTCAAGTGTACATCGAACTCACAACCGTCACGATTACAATCGCTCGCTTGTGCTCCTACGGCACTACATTGTCATCTTATTATTGGTGTTAAATATTAAGTACTATGTATACATGCAATAATTTTAAAACATCCTCCCATTGAATAAAAAAGGCTAACATGTTTTTATTTTTTATCAATTAATATCAACAAACATTGTTAGGCGCATCGAATATTGTACACTCTCCAAATCTTCATCAGAATGTACCGTAACTGAGTACTTTTGGGTGGTTACTTTTTAGATAGATTTTTAATATATTCTCTACTTAATTAAATCATTATCGATAAGATATTTTTTAAATAAGAATTAATTTAAATTATTGTTTTACTTGCGTTATTTTTAAATAAAATAAAATAAGGTACCTGTAACGTCAGGTTGTATGTCACTAACGGGACGCTGGTAAAGATTTTGTCCAACGTCTCGGTCATTTCTGTAGCGAAACTTATTGGTATGGGCCAAGTGATTTGCCCACGCTTGGGCGTAGTCGCAGAGCTAGAAAAATATTTATTATTATATATATGATAAAATTATATATTTACTTATATTATACTTAAGCTATGTTTTACATTAACAAAATCAGTAAAAGTTATAAGATACTAGCGGATCCGGACGCGGCTACGCCTGCTTGAAATATAAGAATATAATTTCTATAGAAATATAATTTCAATCTATCTAGATGAAATGCTAAAAGTGACTATTATATTTATTTTCATAAGGATGAATATCAAAATGACGCGGTAACGAACGCGGTCGCGTAGCGACGACGGTTGTTATTAACATGGCAGAGTAAATTGCATGTCAATTTAGAAAGTATTAAGTAATTATTAGAATATATGTGTAATATAATATTATATAGCCTATAGCACTTCTGAAGAATGCAGCTTTCATACAAAACAAAAACAAAGTAAATCGATCCAGTAGATCCAGAGATCTTAGCGTTCAAACAAACAAACAAACAAACAAACAAACAAACAAACAAACAAACAAACAAACTCTTCCGCTTTATTATATTAGTATAGACAAAAGAAATGATAAAGTTTTAAACTCCGAAAATAGAACTCTTAAAAGTGGACGAACATTTAATAAATTAGAAAACAGAAGATTTATTTTAAAAATAGAACTTATCTACTTGTTTAGTACTGCTTTCACCTATAATTTAATTTCATCAGTCATAATCGTAATTGATATAATTGCTCAAAACTGTCATTACAATCGTAAGACCCAGAAGACTGTGACACAGCTAGTAGGTTTACTAGACAGCTAGCTACCAACGCAAACCTTTAGATTATTAGCATACTAAATTATTTGTTTAATTTAGAGTGAACTTGTAGCAAACCACTTAGTAAATAAATAAATTTTATTATGTATTTTATTTTTATATTGTATTTACCTCTGGCGCCATATATAGTTGAGGCGCGCCGTGCCTCTGTCTGTAGACGTTGTGCCAGCACAGACATTCGGTTATGAAGTCACTGTCCTGCCACGCTGTACGCACTTCACTCCACTGCACCACCATACTAACGGGCTTCGTTTGAAGAACCTTTAATGAAAAATGTTAGAAATATTAATATAAAACATTATATTGAAAGCTCCAAAATGGCTATTCACGGCCACCGGGGACCTGAAGTATCTTAGTTACAAACTTGACGTCTTAATACTGTTTTTCCAGGTTCTCTCCACCAAATCAAACATTATTCTGTTTTAAACATGATTAGGTATGATGCTTTAATACCTTTTCCCTAGAATCTAAAATATAAAAAAAATTAAGAAAGGTATCCTATCGATTTATCTTATTCACGTCTTTTAAACAACCTTTGACATGATTGATTTTGACATTATATTAAGCCTGAGTGTATACAAATTCTCAAAGAGATAAGATGAATAACAATTAGTTTCGGCTCTACATTATACACCAATAAGACAGCTTAAAGGCTTGTTTGTAGCAAATACACTAATAATTAAATCCAAACGTTTAACCCGTTCCGTTTTCTTATTTTACTATTTATCTATTAACTTATCCTACCGTTACCCGCGACCCGGCCGAGTTGGCTGTCCCATACTAACATTGCTGGTTTAAATCAATAAAGAAACAAGTGAACCGTATAAATTGGGCTCGCGCCAAACTTTACGCTTCAGGAGTCCTAAGTTTCATTTTTCAACTGTAGCCAGCGATTCTAAAAATATCCTCTGCCAGCCTCCCTCTTGGGACTTACGTAACAGTTCAGACGAATGTTCTATATCTACTATATTATAGGGAAAGTTACGAGTCTGGCAAACTTTCAAAGTACTAAGGTATATCGTATTAAAATATTTTAACAAAATGAACGGATATTAAAAGTTGCCAAATTGATATATTAATACAAGTTTTTAATTAAGTTCGGTTGGAATATTTTTCTTAAAGATAATTAAGAAATTAATTATTTACCTTAAATTATTATCCTTCAATTTTTTCTGCACTTAAATATTATAAAGCTGAAGGGTTTATTTGATTGAACGTGCTTGTTTCGGGGAGTACTAGTTCGAATTTTAAAACTGAACATATTTTTCTGTTGGATAGCACATTTATCGAGGAAAAATATAGACTATATTACATTACGTTATTCGTTTTGATGTAAGCCACAAAAATGTATTAGAGAGGATCCACACTACCGTACACGTCCATTCTCTGTCCGATCTTAGTCTGCTAAGAATATCCTTATATGATAAATAATGAGACCAATCCAGAGGTCCAATTATTCAATATTTTCATGCTGCATTTTCACAGTTTTGACCACGTGGGCGCATCCGTAGGTAAAAGCTAATAGGTACTAGATATTACATATATAAGAGCTAGGATTAAAAACTATTATTAAAACTAACTATTATTAAAAACGTTTTGAACTGGACAAATTTTTCCTTAGTAATAACTCTGGAGTGGACTCTTAAATATTCTAGCGTGGGCACGGACCACCCGGACCTTCCTACGGCCACGTTCGTCAGTACAAAATATTAACGCGAAAGTAGGGTGCGCTCAAAGTATCTGCCATATTCATAAATGTCCGCAAAGAATACAAAACCACGCGGTGCTATTTGAATTTCAAAAGATCTTTTTCGATCGCTCAAATAAATTCTAAGAATATTTACATAACCTTTAAGGAGCAAAATTCATAAAGTCTAAAATATACCTATAATTTTGATATGCTCAAAGGTATCAAAGGCATTTTTTTTCCATATGTATATCTTAACATATATAAAATATCCCACCAATCCAATAAAAGAATTTGAATAATACTACAATTATTACGGAGTGTGTTAACGCTAGGTTCCAAGATTCCCTTTGCCTCACGAGATAGAACGTGAAACTAAAAAATATTCCTTGGAGATGCTAGGAGTACTAATAAATATATATGTACTATAAGATATAATATAAGAAAAATGGTAAATTTTAAATTGTTCTTTACTAAAGCTTACGGCTGTGCGTTCGTCTATTTTTCTACTGTAAAACGGCTGTTATTATACATATAAACCTCATGAACCCCATGAATCACTCTATTATTAAAAAAACCACATCAAAACTGTTGCTGTGTAGTTTTAAAAATCTGATCATACATATGAACAAACAGCGAAAAGCGTAGTTAGAAGATGTGTGTGTACATACAAACATAAAAACTAAAATATATTTACATATTAAGTAGGTAAAACTCATGGGGCTAAAAATGTGTACATTACAAATTTCCATAGCGTGTTACTTTTTTTTATATCAAAATATAATACCTTTCATTTTTATATACGAAACAAATTAATTTAAATTATAGCTATGTTTAACATTGTTGTAATTTAAATTTATTTTCTTTACTAAAACCACAGAGGTTTAATTAAGGTTGCGTGTGTAAAACGCGTGTTTTACTTAAGTTGACAAGATGAAGGATAGGCAAAGTTGTGTTTGTTTAAATTAGTAAAACAAGTGACAGAAAATTATTCCCAAATATTATAAAAATTATTATAAAGAAAAGTATTAAAAAAACATTTATTTATTTATCATTCGTGTGTTTGCACTGAGTTCTCCTTGGCCAACCCGCAAAAAAAAGGAAAAAGAATACCAATTTTATGTCCTACCTTATGTAAAAATGTCAGGTGGTAAGTATAAGAAAATACTTAAATAACCATAATTTACTGTTCCTCTTTTACATATACACACTTCTAACACTGTTTCTATATAACACTTTACACTTATACACGTTTTAAAACGCATAGTTCCAACAATGACACTGATTTTAAATACTTGAACACTGTCACAATTTTACACCTTACGACAGGCAGAATAACGACGTACTGACTCAATCCATCAAAAACGTCACTTTTTATAGCCGTTCCCTTCCTCTTTTATAAATAATTATGTGGGTATTATTATTTTATTTTCTGTAAAATACCCTCACACTGACAATTGTCTTACAGTTCGGCCGTCCTGCACCGAAACACGACCTCGTGTTTCCAAAAAAACAAAACAAAAAGAGAATAACTATGGTTCATAAATCTTACATAATTGACTGTAACAATGTCTCTTACAAAAATAATTTACAGCTTTCACAAACAATATTTAAAGGCAATCTGCCATGTTAAACTAGGGCCAATTTTTACCTACGTAACCTGGGTCAATCTGCCCACCTGAACCTAGAGTAATCTGCTAACCTTAACCTCCGGCAATATGCCCATATTAAACTGCGACAATCTGCCCGTTTTAAGCTGTGACAATCTGCCCATTTTAAGCTGCGGCAATCTGCCCATTTTAAGCTGTGGCAATCTGCCCATTTTAAGCTGCGGCAATCTGCCCATTTTAAACTGCGGCAATCTGACCATTTTAAGTTGCGGCAATCTGCCATTTTAAGCGGCGGCAATCTGCCCATTTTAATCAGTGGCAATCTGCCCAACTAAACCTGCAAAATCTACTCACCTTAACCTGCGGAAAACTGTCCACATTTACTTGCGGCCATCAGCCCATTTTAAACTGCGGCAATCAGCCCATTTTAAGCTGCAGCAATCTGCCCATTTTAATCTGTGGCAATCTGCTCACCTAAACCTGCAAAAATCTACTAACCTTAACCTGCGGAAATCTGTTCACCTTCACCTGCGGCAATTTG
>HE669501.1:0-14694 GCA_000313835.2 Heliconius melpomene melpomene | reverse complement strand
CAGACACAGACTACAGATAAGATTGCAGTCATAGTCCTTGCATCCTTCCAAATTAGGGTCCACCTAAGCCTGACCCCAATAAAAGCTGAAAAAAATAGCTAAGATAAAGAAGACAATTTATGGAAGTAGATTTATTAATGAAGAAAGATATTATCAAAAAAATATAAGTTACACTATTTTCTTTAGTTACGATTTTGTACCTAAGACATAATACATTTCTAGACGTAAAAAACGATGAGATATAACATCTTTCATTTCGCGACTCACCTGATCTATAAAATTGATGTTTCCATTTTGTCGAAGCTTTTCGAGCGAAAGTAAAAGAACTTTTTATAAACGAGTGGTGCGTGCTTACGGGGATTATTGAAATAAAAAAATGGAAGTATATAAATATTCACAGTTTAAAGATCACGTACGAAAATATAAAAAATGTTAAAATACATACTTATATTGTGCGCTAAAATAAAATGTACGAGTATTTTAAGCTCTCTTTGTATAGCGTTCTATAAAATAAAGCAAATAGAAATTCATTTCTTCATAATTTTTTTGTATATCAGCAATCAAATTCTCTAATGAAAAAATATTTCTGTTATCAAATCCTTTTAATGAGTAATCTTTTATTCGGAATAAAAGACAGAGTGATATCTAATTTCTTTCTTTTTTCCGTAAATTCCCTTGTAAAATTTATATAAATTACGGCAAGGTCAACGTCTGGTTCATCTTGCGTCTAGTTCGATCCTTACTCAGGAATTAATTATTTAGATTTCTGAAGCGCTGTGTTCCGCTAATCAATACATAATGTCGCGAATACAAACGGATAGTAGAGAACGGAGAATTTTAGCTCTCTACCTAACATCTCTGCCTATCCACGATAAAGGATGCAGCGTGAAGTTAAAAAACTCAAAAAATCAGCACTTTCCGCCGAATTTTGGAAGCGTGTTGAGTGGCGGAACTTAACCCCGCGCAGCATACTTTGTGCCCCTGTAAAAAAATCTAAAGGATAATTCCTCATTCAAATCCAAACAGATATGTATGTTCTACGTAACAATTATTTCAGCATGCGAGTAAACACGCGTGGGCTAGCGTGTAGCACGCGAGTAAACAGATAAGGCGGTTTCATTACACACTAATTAAACTAAGAGTTAATTAAATATGTTCCAAGATGCGTCGGAATTATGTTCGTTTTCAATATTTTTCTGAGAACTCGCTGGTTTTATATTTCTATTTGAAGATACCTACTTTTAAATATAATAAAATAACTATGTCTAAATTTTTATTATAAAACAAATAATTGTTAAAAACACTTTAATCATACAAATTAACGAAAGGCAAGGTAATGTAAGACAATTTTAAAGAAACAACATATTAATCTAAACATTATCTTATTTGAGGCCAGTCCAGTGGCGCAGAGTCACAAGCGTAGAGTAAACGGGACAGGTTGTTTGTTCGATTTCCACCAGAGGAAAAGATTTTCTTTGATTTGGTTTAAAGGTAAAGCATGAGTTCCGCCTCAATATGCAATGTCTCCAGGATTCGGCGGAAAGTAGGGGGCGGGAATGTCTAAAGGCCCCCCTCACATTTTCAGGCTATAGCTGTAAAATAAGTCTTAATTGGACCATATTCACATAATGTGATAAATATAACAATATGTAAACATATGTAAACGTATAAATTATTCACATAGTCTCCATTCTACTGTACACTCTTACATTTATTTATTTTGCTGTAACATTTAACTTCTTTATTGGCCTCAAAACAAAACAATTTTATTATAAAAATGTTTGTATATTCTGACTGAAATCACTAGCAAAAAATTCTTTGCAGACCGTGCTATGTACCACTTGCTAAATTTAATAATCTAGTCAGTTTATGATTTAGGTCACTGAATTTTAAAAAACTTCATAAAAAATGCATATATTTAAATATATCTACACATATAAATAGTATGTGCTTTTTAAGGGTAAGATATCATGTTTAGGAGAAATGTTAAAAATGGATTGCTCAATGCAATAATTGATTATTAAAATTTTGTACAGACTAAATATTTTTATAAATATAATTATGATTTCTTTGATGCCAGTAGTGGTAAAGGGGCACAACTGCGAGGCTAAACACCACAGGTTGTAGAGTAGATTAGATTTTTTATTTAGATTCCCACTTGAGGAAATTAAATATTAAATATTTTAATCATATATCTCGCTTTGGTAAGGATTTGAATTCTGTCATTCATCATCATATCATTGTTGATAATGGAAGTTTCTTAATGGTAACGGAGTGTTTAAATGAGTGTACATAAATTAAAGCAAAAGAAAAGCAAAAGAAAAAAAGCAAAAGCAATTTTTTTTTACCTTTCATAAAAGAAGTGGACATTAACAATGATGTATAAGTAATTTAATTATAATCCAGCTGTCAAAGACTGAGCTGTACAGACGAGGGTACCTATTGATTCGCACTGTTACGTCCACATTAAACTAGATTGACATATCTATTGAGTTTATTTTGGAACTTATATAGGATGATCGTAGGCTACCACGTTATTATATTTTACGAAATCCTTTAGAAACAATAAATTTGAGCTATTTGTTCTAAAGCTTAACTCTATTAATTGCCGGAGGATACATATTGTAATGGGAATCTACCTGTTTTCAACTTGTTTGTTTTCAAGATGTCATCTTGAATGATATTTTATTGTGTCTATTTGTGTTTTATTTGAATTTGAGCTATATTAATAGAGTCTTTGATATATTAATAGGATCTTTGATAGAGGAGGTCTTTGACATATTTCAGGCTTCATTCACTTCAATGAACTTTTAATATTTATAGTTCTAATGTAATGCAATACTTTATTTACCATGTGGAAATTGAATATTTTTTGTTTTTATATTATTTTGTTTTCCTTCACGCTACCCACTTTCCGGTGAATTCTCAAGGCATCGCATATTGGGTGGCGGAACTCAACGCCGCGCTCGTGCTCGCGATACGTTACAGTATTGTAATCGTACCGTACTGTAATTTCTCTGAGTGAGAATCGAACCTACAACCGGTGCGCTTGTGCGCACACTTGTGCCTTTGCGCCACGAGGGCCTTAATCCTACATACTTATGGGATGCACTTATACGAAATTTTGATGATGATATCGATGTTTACTAGAGCTTCGATACAGTTTTAACTTAATCAAACTAGTTTCAGTATATATTAGGATAATCTAGACCGCTCTTGAGAACATAGCTTAAATATCGTTAGTAAATTTCATGACTTTAAAGCTAGATTATCTAAATATATAATGTCATTAATATTATTTTTCCATGATATATTATAGAAATTCATCATTTTGTTAAGTTAATATAATTTAATGATTAATTTTAATTATTCTTTTGTAATTAATTTTAAGATACTGTTCCGTATTATGCGTAACGGAAGACGCCACATTTTGCTAATGCTCTTTCTGTTCTATAGCATTAATACAATTTTAATTAATTATAAATTTAATATAAAGGCGTTTTTTTCAGCGAGTCCCGCTGTTTCCCCCATGTAGCAGGGTAGGCAGAGGAAGCCTAGTGTTAAGATATCCCGCTCCCCATTTTCCGCCGAATTCTGGAGGCATTGTGTGTTGAATTGCGGAAGTTAACGCCGCGCTTTCCCTCCAGAGCGAAGCAATGAAAATATTAAATGTTTCATTCCCTCGAGTTTAAATATTTTTATAAAATGTTAAATTCAATAAGACAATCCCGGTGTTGTCATAAAAATTGCAAAAGTTGCCAACTTTACGTCTCCACTAATTACTTAAAGACAGAGTTATATAAAAACTTTCCCGATAAATTTATTTACATTCTGACGTTTTAAAGTATCTACTCTAAATTTGTTTTAACAAGTGACACATAATTAATGTGAAGGAGTATTTCCCGTGATCATCGTGATTGAGGGCTCTTATTAAGTTCATTATACGATTTTATGTTGATAAAGTCAATTATTATTTTCTTATAAACGTCAAGATGCTGATGCTTGGATGCTAAAGTATACTAAAATAGTAGTAAAAAGTATTTAAAAAATTAATATAACGTGAGGCCCAGTTGTGGCCCTTGCGCCATATAAGCGTGCGACTGTAAAACCAATAGGTTGTGGGTTCGATTTCCACTCAAAATAAAATATTTAATATATTAATTTTCTCGGTTTGTTTTTACGAGCATTTTTTGAAATTTTAGTTGTGTTGCGCAAATACACATCTAGTCCCAATGGTACTTTCGATTCCCACTAGTGGGAATGAATTATTTTCAATTTTGAATTTTTCCGTCTAGTGGAACAACATGTGGCGTTAAGTTCCGCCACTCAACACGAAATGTCTCTAGTTTGAATAGGAAGTGGGGAATGGAGTATCTATGCACATTGCATATAGTAGGCGGAAGTAAAAAGAAATATGTGCATTAATTTATTAAATCATTTATTTTCTCTCAAACTTGTCAAAGAAACTCTCTACTCGTAGAGTTATCGAATATTTTATAATTTCCGTTTTTCCTCCGTTTAAAAATATTACAAATACAAAATGCTTTTTTTCCTTTAAATCACACGGTTTTCCACCTTCATTTTTGATGTTTATTTATTTCATTACAAGTATTAAACATGTAACTTATTTGAAATTTTCTTTACAGAATCACACTAGGCAATTGTATGGGAATGGGGAGGAGACCGTACAGCCCTCCGTGGTGGGGTCAGCTGGCATGGCTCATAGTGTTTGCTGTTATGCTTCTTCTGGCCATAATTGGAAATACTTTAGTAATATGGATTGTTTTAGGTGCGTATGAACTTAACACACTTATGAACGTTCATTAGTTGCTAATTGCTATAAATAAAATGTATAAAAAACAAAAACATTAACAGAATTGATAATATCGTTAGTCTTCTATCGTTTCTTATTTCACGCCATCATGGTAGAGTAGCAGTGACTTTTAAAAGTAATAACAGTGAGTTCGATTCCCATTCAAGGAAATTATTATATTAAAATTGTATTTATTCTTCGCCTTTGTAAGACAAAACGCGACGTTGGATTCCGCGACCGGAGAGTACAGTGTCTTGGTTTTCTTTGTCTGTTCGTTATGTTATGCGGGTGATATGTGAAGCTAAAAAAATACTATTATTTTTATTTTATTAATGGATTTTTTAATAATAAGAGCAGTAAAGCAGCAGCTCTATAGATTAATTAGGAAATGTCGCTGACAAATTGACATTGTCTAATTTCAGTTTAATTTTGTGAAATGAAAGTGTTTATTTAAGGCAAACTAAGCTTTAGTTAGCATTCAGGACAAGAGATAAAGTAGCGTTTTACAATCTAATAAACATAGGTTTTTATTACATTCGCGTAATAAATGGATTTTGAATCTATATAGGTATATATGTTAACTATGAAAAGAATATTACTTCGGGTAACTGGAACTGTGCCGGACTCTAGGCAATAGTTATGGGTTAAAGTTATACTTAGCCAAAGTAGTTTTTTTGCTTCACTCTTTATCCCGTATACAGCGGGGTAGGTAGAGGGAAACTAGTGTTACGGCACTCGGTTTCCCATTTTCCGCCGAATTCTGGAGGCATTGCGAGTTCAGTGGCGGGAATCAACGCCGTTTTGCGGTATATATGCTTATGAATAATGAAAATTCTTTATAGCGTTAAGCCTTCTGTGCATATTTTTGTTCAAATTGTGTTCAATAAATAAATATTTTGTTTTTTTTTAAAAAAACAAGTATGATTTATTTCAACTGGAATTTTGAAATGAAATTTAAATTATTAGCAATGTTTATTTATTGAATTTGAAATTGAAATACAGAATTTACTTAATTTTAACCTAATATTGAATTTGGGGCACAAAAAATCTATTAGCAAATAAATAACTAAACATATATGTCCCGGGCAATACAATGTTAAATGGAAAAGGTCAATAGTAATAAAATAGCTTCCTTATCACGTGCACGTGTTTGAATTCGACAAAACGAGATTAGAGAATTATTCAGACACATATGCAATGCTTCCTTTATTCTCTTTTTTTAATAAATGCCCAGCTTTTAGTTGAATTAAAAACAGATAATAAAAACATGACGTATGGATTAGTTTTTCATTCATTTGATAGTGTTGTTTGTATATTGTAATATTTTTGTAGATATTAGAATTCAAATATTTTGAATCAAAATATCAGAGGAAAATTGTGGCGCAGGGGCACAAGCGTTTGATTGTAAACGCGATAGGTTACGGGTTCCATTCCTAATTGAAGAAAATAAATATTTCATAACTTCATTTCTTCGATCTGGTATCGAGACAAAAGCGCGACGTTGCAATGTTTCCAAAATTCGGCGGAAAGTGGTGGAAACTGAAAAAGTTTCTTATTCCGGAGGTGATTGTGGGGCAGCTGATTGTAAACCTATTGATTATAGGTTCAATCTTCACTTGGGAGAATGAATTATTATCATTTACCCACTCAGGCAAGTAAAAACGGAGAAAAGAATCTCTTAAAACTAGTACTGCATTCTATGCTTTATGCAACATAAAGCGAAAAATAAAATATTATCTTGTTACAATCTCTAATTTTTTTTTGTTATGTTTTGTTTGTTCTCAGCTCACCGTCGGATGCGGACAGTGACGAACTGCTTCCTGGTGAACCTGGCGGTGGCGGATCTTCTGATGGCCACACTGAATGGGGCACCGAATTTCGTGTTTCTAGTCACTGCGCATTGGCCATTCGGCGCTGTTACCTGTACTGCAAGCAATTTTACAGCGAACTTGACTGTATCGGCGGGCGTCTTTACCCTTGTTGCTATTACTGTGGATAGGTATGTTTATATCGTTGTATTGTTTATGGTATTGTATATAGTTCAATATAGTTACCAGTATTTTAAGCAATAATTGAAGCCAGTCCTGGCGCAAGGGCTGACGTGACTATAAACGCGAAAGGTTGTATATTCGATCCTCAATTCGGCGGAAAGTAGTTAGAGGAGTGTCTTAGCACAGAGAGAATAGTGTGAAACTGCTAAAAAAACGTTGTAAACATTATGTGTTGAGCGCAGCGTTAAGTTCCGCCACTCAACTGGCCATGTCTCGAAAATGGTTGACGTGAAACGTGAGGCCAATAGGGTCTTCTGTTCTGCCTATTCAGATATACATACATAATTATATAGGATTTATGTGAAGTTTGAAAGTTATCAATTCTATAGGTTACGTATGTATTACATTTATAATTATTTTACGCAACTTATATGATAAATTAGCTTCTATTTGTCATGTTTTTGAGAACAATATAGAAGTAATATTCAGAACATTAGTTCCACATTGTCTACTCTACCATTCAAGGCGCGACGTGAGAAGAATTGGTACATTCAGAGCTTGTGACTCACATTCTTATTTATATTGTCTCTTATAAAATACATTCCAAAATAAATTTTCTATTTTGTGGGATATTTGAAAATATATGAATCATATTTTATTCATTTTTAAATTTTCCAGTTTTTATTCAAAAAGATTTTTATATGAATTTAAAAATTTTCACTAAAGTAATGTTTAATGAATGGAAATATTAATGTTTTTCCGTGGTATTGCCTTCATGAGTGAATACCAGATAGCTATTTTATACATGAATAAAGTTCAATATCGTTAATATACAGGTATACTTGTACCTTACTAATATATTATTAATTGTTCACATGTTTAAATAGTAATGTAGGCCCATTTTAGCCGATTTCAAAAAAAAGAGGTTATTAGCTAGATTTTTTTCAGCTTCACGCTGTATCTCGCATACAGCAGGTTAGGCAGAGGGAACCTAGTGTTAACACACTCCGTTCCCTGATATAATGCTGCGCTTTGCCTTGACACCGGAGCACAGACATAAAAATATGAGTTTAAATAAATGTTTCATTTCCTCAAGTGAGTATCGAATCCACGTCAGGACTGGCATCAAAAAAAAAGTTAAAAAAAAATCTTTATATATAACTAACTTGCATGGTTGAATCTAACTAACATTGGTTTAAAATCTAAATAAATATAAAATTTTAGTATTCATTATTTTCTACATACAATCATTCGTGATTCCAATTTTCGTGAAGGTTTCAAGATAATCAGACAATTTGTAAACCAAATGCTTCTACGGTTCGCAATTACCTTGGCCTGTTTTTAGAACCTATTGTAAACGAAATTGTGGGTAGCCGTACGATTATATAGAAAATATCGAGATGTTTATTTATTTCCAATTCTTCATAGAATATAGAAGACATTTCTATATTCTATCTAAACTATGGCACAATAGTTAAGCAATTGCAAGATTGCTTTATTTGTATATTTAAATGTCACTTGAATTTCACAAAAAAGGAAATTTATAATTATAGAAGAATAAATCATTTTCATTTCTCTGCTATTCGGTAGAAAGTGAAGAGCGGAGTATCTTAACACTAGGTTCCCTCTGCCTATCCTGCTGTGTGCGGGATACAGCGTGAAGCTGATTTCTCTGTTCACGCACCTGTGTATTATATATTCAGCATACATTCGCCATTCGCCATATCTGTTTTTGGTCCGGAGTACCAAATCCTGCTATGTAAGACTCAAATGATGAACTAAAAAAATACTATACGAGTATTTTCTATTCCATATTGTACTTAAAAAAATATATTTTACAAAATAATATTTTGCTTATCTTGTTAGCTTAAGCCAGGGTCTGAATTAATTAATGAAGTCAAGTTTCGTTTATGTAGAACTTTTTTGGTGCTGTGTTTTACAGAATGGAGTAGACTTTATATATAACCCTTGAGCTTTAAAAAATACGGAAACTTTTGGCTTTTTTAGGTTAACAAACTTTTATAAAAATATTTGGAAATATATAATAAAATTTCGTTATAATATATTTAAAATTCAAAATCAAATGAAATATATGTATACGAGTAATCGAGTATAGTATAATATTAATATGGGGTTATGGAGTTTAGTGGCTTAGTATATATTTACTTTTAGCGAAATAACATTTTCAATTTTTTTTTTATTTCTTAGTGGTCAGTCGTTGCGCAGGGAAGAAGCGTGCGACTGTAAGGGCTAGGTATTGGGCTCGATTCCCACTTGAGGAAATATTTAATATTTTCATCTCCTCGTTCTGGGGTACAACGGAAACATAAAATAAACAAATCATCTAGCTACAGTTATTTATACCGTGTAATGAATATTCACTGGTTTATTGTTCGAGATAATTTTAGGAACGGCGTCAATTTTCAATATCGACTTCCTCTGGCTTCACTCAAGAGTTGAGAGTAAGCTCAAATTATCTATACAAACTTTATTAAAGTGCATCGCATCCACTGGAACGAAGATTTTTGAAAATTTTCATAATGTGGCATTTACTGTTATTTTAATCTTCATATATAAAAATAAGTATAAAAAAAATTGCTTTGTACTAACCACAAGAGATGTTACGTGGCAAAATTGTAACAATGCTCTCGTTAAAACTTTTCATTTAAACTTTTTCAGTGTCTACGCTTTTCATAACTTTTACCATTTAAAAGTTAGGTAAATGACAGTAAAAGTGAGATTTTTTTTTACTTTTACCTTTTCTGTTAAAAGTTCTCACATAAGGGCTTATAAAAGTTCTGGTCTTTTGACAGGTACGTGGCCATAGTGAAGCCCCTTCAGCACAGACTGAGCCGTAGCGTCGCACGCGCAGCTTTGCTTACTGTGTGGTTCGCGAGTGCCCTCCTTGCGCTGCCTAATTTACTCTATTCGGATACTTATACAAAAAAGTAAGTAACAACTTGACAATCTATATACAGGTTGGAATTGTCAGCACCACTTTAAATGAAACCACAGTTTTAACTACTCTATAAAAGCCTAATATAATTCGGGAAAAAAATATTTCCCAAAAATGAAAGAGTTATTTTTTCAAACAAAATAAATAATAAAATTATCGTTTTAAAATAAAACGCCATTTGTAAAGTATAACATAGGCACGCACACACTTACCTGTCAAATCGGAAACGTCGCACACGTATGTGTGCGTCACACGAAATACAGGTATGGATAAAAATCGTGAAATGAAAAAAAAATCCTACGTCCAAACTGTTGAGGTACCTTGTTTAATTTCTTAGGTGTGGGTTTGAAATATATTACCCTATATGCAGTTTCAATAAAAGAAGCGCTGCCTCTTCCACCCTGTATAAGTGTATATACATAACTATATTATGAGGTCGTAGCACAGTGGCACAAGGGTGTAACTGTAACGCGGTGATTGTGGGTTCGATACCCACTGGAGGAAACGAAATATTTACTGAAACTTATATTTCCGTTTCTTCGCTCTAGTATCAAGGCAAAAGCGCGGCGTTGAGTTTCGCCACCTAACACACAATGCCTCCAGAATTCGGTGGAAAATGAGGAACGGAGTGTTTTGACACTAGGTTTCCTCTGCCTATCCTGCTGTGTGTATACAGGGTGGAAGAAGCTGCGCTTCTTTTACTGAAACTGCATATAGGGTAAAATATTTCAAACTCAGTATTAAAAAAAATAATAAAGGTACCTCAACGGTTTGGACGTAGGATTTTTTTTACATTTCACGATTTTTATCCATACCTGTATTTCGTGTCACGCACACATACGTATGCGACGTTGCCGCTTTGACAGATAAGTGTGTGCGTGCCTATATTATACTTTACAAATGGCGTTTTATTTTAAAACGATAATTTTATTATTTGTTTTGTTTGAAAAAAAAACTTTTTCATTTTTGAGTATTATTTTTTTTCCGAATTATATTAGGCTTTTAAGGAGTAGTTAAAACTGTGGTTTCATTTAAAGTGGCGCTGACAATTCCACCCTGTATACATCGTGACGCTAAATAAAACAGATTGTTATATTATGTCTTATCGAGCTTTACGTTTAATAGATTCCATAATCGATATAGTAAATTATGGTCAACCTTTAAATACGTAATGCGATTTTTTTTGGGTCACGCCGCAAGTATGTCGTTTGATCCGCTTTGTTAGTTATGTCTTTGAAACTGATTTTTCTATACTCAGTAATAATTTAATTTTATACCCTATATATTACTATAAGTTAGGTAATAATTTAACTTTATACCCTATATACCCTATAATGATAATAAATAATGATTCGTATTTTATTTTACGTAACAAGTTTATTGTACTTCAAAATTATATATATAATAATAAAATACCGATAAAGTGTGTATCCGACTAGCCCATCGAGGGTTTCATATCAATTTCAGAATGAGAAAATATGTTCTCTAGCACTTCGTATTGTCTATTAAAAACAAAAAATACATGTGAAAGAATGATTTTGATACGTCAATTAATTTTTGAGATGTAGTTTAAAATTAACGCACAACGCAGATTCCACCGGGCTGTGCTCGTCGGACGTGACAACAAAGCGATCCTCAGTTAGGATACGGAACGGAACGGTTAGTCAGTGATACGGAACCCTAATAAATTTTAAAATATTTCTCAGAAACTAGAACTAGTTTATAAAACTCGGGTCTTTTGTAAACATGATGGATATTAACCACTACATCAGAACTGCTTACAAGTTTCAAACTTATCGATTTAATATAACGACCTTTGAAACTTATATTAATACTAGTGGACCCGAACGCGGCTACGCCCGCTTGAACTATACGAATTTTTATTAAATATATTTATTTGAAATTATTTACAGTTTTCAATAGAGAGGTGCGTTAAGCAAGCTCAGTTTGGGTGACGTTTTCTAACAACAAACTTTGCAAATCCTTGCTTAGCAACGGTCGCATAGCGACGGTTGTTATTAACATGGCGGCATAAATTGCATGGCAAATTAATAAGTATTTTAATATATTGGTATATATCGAAAATATTACAAATATGAGAAAAAAAAGTATCCTATGTTCATCCCGAGACCCTCAAGTATCTCTATATGAGTATTTTATCACAAGTAAATTAGCGGTTTGGCCCTGATTGCGTAAAAGACAGACAGGCAGACAGACAGAGTTACTTTCGAATTTATAATATAGGTATGGATTGTAAGAATGTAGCAAATATGTGCAAATAAGGAACTATTTCTTTTCGTTTTTCTTAGCTCATATATTCAAATTTATTTTCAGAAGTGCAGTGGATTACTAAATCATATGACGTTTTTTCTACTTAATACATTACGTCTATTTTTATAGATATTTTATATTTTTTTAGTGAAACAAAGTCGGAAATAAATCACAATACAAATAAATAAACTGTACAGATCACATAGTACGGCTAAGGGCATGGGCAGGGCAGTAATAATACCTAATACCTATAAAGCTATCTAAATATTTGTTAAAAATATCTTTCTAAATATTTTTTTTTATTAAAATTTAAAATATAGTGCTCAAGCTTCCGTATAAATATAAATGCAATCCTATTCCTTAAAGAAGTGATCCCATAATCTGGTGAAGATTCAACCCAACAGGATCACGAACGAATGTGAAACGAAAGACTTCACAGTTATCCAAGTTGCCTTCGAATCGTATTGAAGACTTTTGAAATAAACTAAAATTTTCTTAACATTATTTAATTTAAGAAGAATAAGATTAATAAAATTTAAATCTAATATTATTATATTTAGATAGTTCGACAGTTCAAAGTACGCCTACAATTGTTAGGCGACAGAATACAAATTAGTGCTTTGCCTTAAGGGTTAAGGGTTGGACCGTTGGAAATACAGAATTAGATTATATAATAGGTTCAATACGGGTCGGGACGTATTTATTAATATAATAATAATAATTATACGTGCGTCGCATTTGAACTTATGGCCATCTTGTTCAATAAACATTGTAATTTTTACGGCATTTTGTTTGTATAATTAAATTTGAAGAATTTACTTAAATAATGATTTATGAGTGTATATTATACATAAAAGTAAATAAATGTTGAATGGATAAAGTATGAGAATCATGGCGGGGTGTAGCGTGTGTGATTGATTACTCACTGAATACTTAAGTCGGTTTTCTATTGCACACTAATGATTATATGTTTGTGAATTATTCTAATAACAATTCCAAAATATGATAAGTAAAGATGTATGATTTTTTTTAGATTCACAGTGTATCCCGCAAATAGCAGGCTATTTGCGGGATACACTGTGTTGTTAGGAATCTAGTGTTAAGGCATTCCATTCCCCACTTCCGGCCAAATTTTCGAGATTTTCGAAATACATTTGTACCGGTACACGAATATTATTTAAAATACATATTAATTTTGTTCTAGGACTCCTAGAATGACAGATTAGCAAGCACACGTGATATCTACACTGCCCCCCTCCTTGTTATATATCATGATTTTTTCCTATCCATATAAAAGTCTGGTTTGACTATGTTATATAAGAACAACACTGAAAATGAAAGATTTCTTTTTATTTATTTCGTTTTCTCAATGTATCTTATAAATATCTTAATAATATACGATTCTTTGAAGATATGAAATATTGTTGTGAATGTATTGTGATGCAGAATGAAGAATGAAGAGGTGAATGAATGAATGAATGAAGAAGTCTATCCATCTCTTTGAATACTTTTCGCAGAGTCCAACCTCACTATGAAATTTATTAAAGTTCACCATTGTTCATAGTGTACTTAGTACTTAGAATACGGAAAAAGCTGAAATATTATAGAACAAGTTAAGTAAAAGCTTTTAAAAAAATAAACACTTACTTAGCTAAACTTAGAATTGTAAAATAATAGAAAGAAAAAATAAATAAACAAAATATAACCTCCTTTTCTTACAGCAGTCGGTTAAAAAAAATACAGTCGAATTGAAAATCCTCTGACCTTTTTTAACATGACATCTCTCTAATTAAACTGTACGTTATCAGATTATTGCTTGTTTACAAGTATTTTAAGGAAAATGTGATTTTACTTTTTTTTTTTTATATCTTTCCCAAGGTACATAAATGGTGAACGAGAAATATGTTTTATAAAATGGCCGGATGGCAGCTACCCCACTTCGAAGACGGATTACTGGTAAGCTTAATTAATGATTGTAAACCGTTTTAGAGGAAATTTGTACATATTTTATTTGTTGTAACGTATTTCCCATACTTATTTTTAATTTATATTTTAAGGAGGTTTTATATCATTGCTCTTTAGTTAACCTTTAATTATTTAATAAGAAAAATAAAGAGTAAAATATAAAACGTGAATAAATGAAAAGAGGCTGTCGTGGCCCAGCGGCACAAGGGTGTGACTGTAACGCGACGGTTGTGGGTTCGATCCCCACTCGAGGAAGTGAAATATTTATTTACGTTTATATTTCCATTTCTTTGCTCTGGTGTCGAGGCAAAGCGCGGCGTTGAGTTCTGCCACTCAAAACGCCTCCAGAATTCGATAGACAGTGGGAAACGGAGTGTTTTAACACTAGGTTCCCTCTGCGTACCCTGCTGTGTGCGGAATACAGCGTGAAGGTGATTTTATTTAATGAAAAAAAAACACTATAAGTAAATTAAAATTTATTGTCTACATTATCTAGTTTTAAGAACAGTTGATGCTAATGGAAATTGAAAATGTATTCAAAAGTTTATACATTGATAGAAGCTCTCGGGTTCCAGTTGTGAAATGTTTTCACAGTCAATATTGGCTACTTCAGTACACTTTTTATTCTTTATTTATTTCGCACTTTAAGTTATTTCAACTTTGCTTCTGTACTTGATTTACTTGAGGTATCTTCTGAC
>HE669500.1:32091-65125 GCA_000313835.2 Heliconius melpomene melpomene | reverse complement strand
TTGGCTCTTAAGTGACGGCCACCAAGCATTGTCGAAAGCGCCCTCTATGTCCAGGGATACAAGGAGTATTGTCTTTTTTTTCTGTTTTAGTTTCTGTTTTTATGTGTTGTATTAGGTCATAGAGTGCGTCCTCGGTTCCCCTTTGCGGCGTGAACCCATATTGGCTGGGATGAAGCGTTGGTAAAAGGTGCCACTGCAGTCTTCCCACTAAAAGCTTCTCGACCGTCTTCCCGAGGATCGGTAGTAGCCCTATGGGACGGTACGACTTTGGGTTGGTGTAGTCGTCCTTTGCAGGTTTACGAAGGATGCAGACGTGGGCGATTTTCCACTGCTTGGGGAAGTATGACAGTGATAGACACTTATTAGCTATCGCCAAGAATACCTCTCTGTCACAGTTGATCGCCATGCTGCATATGTCGGAGGTCAGGCCGTCCGGTCCCGGCGCTTTCTTTGGGTTCTGGCTCGAGAGAACCATCTCCAATTCCGCGTCCGTGAAGGGGGGGTCGTCCTCCGACACATCTTCAATCTCCGCGGGAGTTCTTCCTTCAGTGGCCTCTCTGACTCGCTTGTGCAGTTCAGTTTCGCCATCTACTTGGTCGTCAGGGTAGAACGTCTTTGCCAGGAGCTCCGCCGACTTATCTGGTGACAGTGTTTCGCCGGCTATGTGATAAAGGTGATGATTATAGGTTCGTTTTAATCTTCTAAAATCTTGGGTCACTACCCTAGATTGCGAGGAAAGTGGGGAACATACGGTTTTCTACCAACTCTCCCAAAAAATACATAAGAAAAACATATATTACGTAAAACTTAATGTTTTCGAGTTATACTGATAACATTAATGATTCAATATACACTTTTATTAATTATACAGTTAGATAACTACAATTTATTCGCAGATACACTAATTTGGACGTGTTTATATAAATTATTGATTGTAAGTACACATCTATGCCTACCAAAATTATAAAGCTGAAGAGTGTTTGTTTCATAGCACTAATCTCAGAAACATATAGTTTAAGGTTAAAAATTTTTGTATAAAATAGTCAGTAGGCTTTTTGTATAAAATAGTCCATTTACTGGGGATGGCTATGGGCTATATAACTATAGTTTATCGCTATGTAGCTAACTGTACGTACTTTCGGTTAATTATCTTGGGCACTCAGAATGTGAGATGTGTCATACATAACATTAGATTATTGTGGGATTCTCACTGATAGATAGAGGGGTTGGGAAGAGTTAGTATTTATAAGAGAAATACAGTGTTTGTCATGCAAACATTTTTCTATTACCTACTTTTTATTATTTTCGCGAGAAAAATTAAATAAAACTTGAAAGATTTAAATCACGATTTATTAAGTACCATTATAGATAACCATATCAATATAATCAATCAATTTTCCCTAAATACACTTAAATCATATTAAATAATTACTCGTTTAGTTCAAGCGGCCGAAGCAGCGCACAGGATGTTTATTTTTTTGTTAAATGAAATAATTCTTAAACAATATGTATAGGAAATATTCTTATTATATACTCGTAGTCAAAGCGAAAATATGAGACCACCCAATTTACCATTGTATAGTACAGGGACTATACCTTGGAAAATAGTTATTACTTAATGAGTTTCATTGCCAATATTTATTTCTTTTGTATTTGTAATAAGGATGTTATACATTATGACTGTCATGGTGCAACACAGAACGTTTGACTGTAAACAAGATGGTTAAGGGTTCAATTACCACTTTTGAATGTAAATTACACTAATTTTCCCAGTTTTCACTAGTTTAATAATAACAATGGAATAAAGATACACACTTAAAACATAATCCTCATGTATAACACATAGCATAGAATGAACTTGGGAACCTAGCATTTAGACTCTTTGTACCTATTATAACACTTCCATTCCCCAAAATAATTAATATTTCATTTCCTACGCACTAAAGGAACCCAAAACCTGTCATGTTTACGAGTTATGGTACAGTTTGGCGTCAATCACGTGAGGAAAATAATTATGAAATATTTACAATTATGTACTTCTAATCAATTTTTTTAATTAAGATATGCAATCAAATCAAAATAAATAAATATAATAATGATAATTGATGAAATAAATTATGATAATAGTTATGCTTATTTTACCATAAACAATTACATTCGCTTATAATAAGAATTATATTAAGAATTATTATTAAGATAATATAGCAATTTGGTAAAGATTAAATAAAGGAAACAAACAAATATTTAGTAAAACTAAAATTAATTTAATTTAAAATTGACAAAATAATTAATACTAAATAATTATTTATAATGATGAGCAATGGTATTTACTAGTTCCTGACATTTGGCTACATGCTTCAAAATAAAATAAAGTACTTATAGTAACCCATTTTCTAATTAAACAAATACTTTCATACTATAACATTTAAGAGTCCATAACATACAGTTATTGTAGAGATTATTTAAAATAAATTTAATTAATTAAGGCAGTTGTGGCACTAAAATAGTTAATATTAAATTTTTAATATTTGGTTGTGCCCCTGTGCCACAACTGGGCTCTCTTGATTGTGTAAGAAGATAAGTTTTGTAGTGCTTCAACACTTGACTAGTTGATATTAATTTTAGCTTCATAACTCTACATGTTCCTGACAAAAAAGGTCTCGATCAACAGTAAGACGACCAACAAAGAGGGTCCTTTAAGAGATTAATTTTTTTATCTCATTTGAGCTATGGAGCCCTTGACTCTGTCTTCTGTTAATTCTATGCTGAATTTAAAGGGTTTTATAGTATAATGATACTAAAGCTAATAAACATTGCCGAAAAATAATTTGAAATTGGAAATAAATGTTTGTTTTTGTTAAGAGCGTCGTGTATATTGTCACTGGTGTTAAAATAGGATTTTATTTATTTATTTTTAATATAGTAGTGAGAGCCAATATAATAAAAATAAATTTAAAGAAATATTTTGGACTGATAATTAAAAGTTTAAAACACCATATTTTAATCATTATACACGGATTTAGGAGAAAACAAATGTTAAACTTACCTAACGCACTGCATTTTAATATTTATTTAACATATTTTAATATACAAATTCATATAAAGAGCCACAATTAACTTTTATAATATTTGAACAATTGTTATTGTTCTTTATATATGGCGTTCCAGTTCAGCACTAATTACTTCGCCAATCCCGATGAATGGAGAACACACAAAGAAGAAAGTACGGTAAAGAGGAGATAATATTACACAATAGAAGAATGCACGTTAAATGTTAATATATAGGTATTTGAATAATGATTGCAGTTTTGTGTTTTGATTTGAAAAGTAATATCGTCATGTAAATAAAACAGCCACAGATAAAATATGACAGTTAAGGATTTTGACATTCTTATAGTATTTCAATTATTTAATTATTTAGCAAATTCAATTTATTATAGGAATTTAGTAAGTTAATGTGTAAAAAAAGTTTGTTTTATATTATATTTATGTTAATAATATACAGCATAAAATATTTAAGATAAGTATGAAAACTGAATCAGTGATACGAATTTAGGTAAATAGGTTGTGTCACAAATAACTTTACCTATAAATAAATAAGCAATATTATAGCATATTAAGCTTCAATTATTTTATTAGTGCTCTTAAAATATATTATATATTAGCAATATCACATCTTAAATGTAACGGTATTATTATAATGCAGTAGCATTTTTTTAAAAACTTGCAACCCACCCGCGGCTTCGCCTGCTTATTACTTTTACTATGCTGCATTTACCAACAGATTGATTATATCATTTATATATCCAATCCATGATCTTCTTGTTTTATAAAACAGAAACCAACAAATAAATCACGAAATAAAATAAAAGAAAATAACAAATAGAACAAAACTTTCCTGTCCTTTGCGAGCATATGCAATTATTTTGTATCAAACAAACTACAAATATTGGTAATGATTTTATTTCAATGAAACTTATCGGATTTTTGTATCAAGTAAACTACAAATATTGGTTTGGAATGATTTTATTTGAATGAAACTTTTCGGATTTTTTCTTTATTTGTATTGTAAATTTTCACTTCGTCCCAAATTGATGCTCTAGGTCTACGGTAAGTACCCTATACGCGAATTTCATAGTAAATACAGCAAAAACGATGCATAAATGCGTATTATATCTCTTGGTAGGGTTGACTCAGAAGCTTTTTCTGTACTCGAAGAGACCAGGTTTATTATATTAATTTTAGCTCGATACCTTGATGCGGTCTCAGATGCGAGAAGATATAAATACATGCATAATGAATGAGGAAAATGTGCTTGTAATATTAAGTTGTAGTGAGTTTTTGATATTGCAAAGATAAAATTACTTAATTATATTTTATTTTTTTATTTGGGTGCATCGAATAATTTTAATTCGTTTTTTTATGGTTCCGTACCGAAAAGGTTAAACGGGACCCTGCTGTTCGTCCGTACATCAGTCTATCCGTCTGTCATCAGGCTGTATCTCATAAAAGTTAAAATTAAAAATTTCAATTTCAAAAAAAATTAGTTTAGAAAGAGCCCAAAGAGCTCTCATTAAGGTGATGTACTTTAAGTCATACAAATTTCCAACAACTGCCCTATATGAATGCAGCGGTATATTGTCTGTGAGAAAACTCTATATTCTAAACCTAATCTTAAAGTGTCATGGAACCATACATTTTGATAAAAATAAATTAAGGAAACGACGAAATGATCGTGTTGCCCCTATATGTAAAGTACGCTCGAGTTTCGCAAAACGGCAATATGGTTTCCAATCGTCTACTTTATACAATAAAATAAATCGCTTCCTTCGCTTTTATTCTATGAAAAACTACTCATGCAAGAAGATCTTGACTAGATATTGGCTAGATAAACTTTCTTTTATAGAAACTGAAACATTACTTTCGTAATATTGTTCTCTATTTTACACACGATGCACAGATAAATATAATCTATTAATATATAGTACAGAACATGCATCCTCTCATACCTCATGCGCACACACACACAGACACACACACACACACAACACACGCACACACTCTCATACACAGGCACAAATGCCTACATTTACGGCCCCCTGAGATATAATAGATATAACAGAAAACAAATAGTTTTCTGTTATATCTATTAACTATTCTCTAAGCTTAAATGTACCAAACGGAGAAGCGAGTCATTCCCAACACAAGTATCCTTGATTACTTACTGGGAAGTCTCAGCGACTCAACTTGTAAAAAAACTATGAGAATAAAGCTATTTTTATTTTATTTTTATTTTTTATTTTTTTCAATTAAATCAGTTTCACGCTGTATCCTGCACACAGCAGGATAGGTAGAGGGAACCTCGCGTTAAGGACTCTCTGTCGCCCACTTTCGAGCCGAATGTTTCGAGGCATTGCATGTTGAGTTGTGGAACTCAACGCCGGTTTTTCCTTTGGTACCAGAGCGAAAAAATTAAAATATTAATAAATAATAATTCATTCCCTCGAGTAGGATCGAACCCACAACGGTCGCGTTACAATTACATTATTATGCCTCGCGGCCTCATAAGATATACATACTTATGATATCTTTAAAAGTAAATATTGTTATAGTGAAGATAGTTATAATGCGGATTATTATACATCTAACCTCAATGAAGGATTAATTTTAATAGATGTTATCTACTATAATATTATAAAACAGTAAAAAATAGTGTCTCTAATCGCGAAAATAAAGTGTTCAAGTGCGAGTCGGACTCGCCCACCGAGGGTTCCGTAGCAATTTCAGAATTGTATGTCAACGGGTACAACTTATAAAAGTTGACAAGCTTAAGTTTGCAGGCGAAATTTTAAAAAATCAAACAATTTTGAAAACGATTATGTAATTTTTTTTTATTACATTAGGTATAAAATAGTTAAGAAGAGAACTTAAAAACTTTTCAAAATTAATGATATTATCTACATCAAAATCAAAAATGTTAAAATGGGGGTAATCAATGTTAAAAACATGTGAGTTAAAAGCATATTTTTTCGCGTCTACCGACCACACAGGAAAAAAATTAAATAGTATGAACCACCTAGTGCATGCGGGCGACGCCATGAGCAAAACTTTACTTTTATTATAGTGAAAAAATGACATTGGTACCTTTGAAGTTAAAAATATATATAAATACCGGTTTACTTAAGCATTATCTACAACAAGTAATAAACTAAAAACAGGCGAGAGTATATAAGACAAATAATGATCAAAAATAAATATTTCATAGCATCGTCCGTAACAAAGATGGTCGCGTTGATTTGTTTAGTTATTTGTCTCGCTATAAATGGGTAAGTGTTTTTGGTGTTCATATAAAATCTTTTTTGGGTTTTTATATAATTTTAATTTAATTATTAAAGTCCTTCAATATTTTTTTAGATTCACATTGTATTTCTCAATTTGACATCCTCAAATAAATATATATGTACGTATAACATAAGTAACTATCGTAGCCCAATTCGTTTGATTAGTTATTAAAAAAACAGAGTAGTAATAAGAAGTAAATAGAGGAATAAACATTTATTTTAGCTTTACGCTGTATCCTGCAATCTATGATGATGAGACGCTCCCATTAAGACAATTCCGTTTCACACTTTCCGCTGAATTCTGGACGCGTTGTGTGTTGCTCTTTGTATCGTTATCAGGGCGAGGAAATGAAAATGTTAAATATTTTATTTCCTCGAGTAGGAATCAAACCCATACTGCTGCGTTTACAGTCGCAAGCTTACACTCTGCGCCTCGACTGTCCTCAAATTAAAACAGAACACTTTTAAAATAAATTCAAAGTGGAGAACGGAAAGACTTATCACTATTAATTCTCTTGTTTTTATTTAAGCTGCACGGTGTAAGCCGCGCAAAGCAACGTCGTCGTCAGACAAACTTTGTTCTCAAGACATTCTTGGCTTCACTTTCATTTAGTAAAACTCTTTTTTTTTTTATAAAATATAAATATTTTATAAAATATTTGTTTACAGCATTCAAACTACGTCAGTACGGAAAAAAATTATAATAGATGAGGATGGTGGAGCCGACGATGCTATGGCAATATTCATAGCATTGTTAAACGAAAAATACTTTAAAGGGTGAATATTTTTCTTTTTTTTTAATTTAAAAATATTAATTAAATCAGCTTCACGCTGTATCCCGCACACAGCAGGTTAGGCGGAGGGAACCCAGTGTTAAGACACTTCGTTCACCATTTTCCGCCGAATTTTCGCTAATGCATGTTGAGTAGTGGAACTCAACGCCAGAGCGAAGAAATGGAAATATAAATTTAAGTAAATATTTCCTTTCAAATCCATTCAAATCGAATTCGCCGCGTAATCAAAAGCTATGAGGTACTTCCCGTAGACCTACAGTTATGTCATTTGACACGAAGTGTACTTATAATACCTACAAATAAAAGAAAAGTGTAAAAAATCCGAAAAGTGGAAATTTCAAAAAATCATTACAAATTAAAATTGAAGTTGCATACAAAATGTTTAAGTTTTTAAACAATTCTTAGCTTCATTGGTACGTAAGCCTTCGTGCGCGATTCCCGCTCGCATTTAACGGGTTTTAAATAGATAATGGTACGCGGAACCCTTCTTGCGCGATTTCGACTCGCACTTGACCTGTTTGATTTAAATTTAATTTCTACAGGCCAGAAGTAATCGCGTTAACAACAACATTTGGAAATGTCGATGAAAATCAAGTATATAACAACTCACAAAGAATACTAACAGTTGCTAACAGAAGAGATGTAAGTTGTATTTTTTTATTATATATTTTTGATAAATTTATTAAAAAAAAATAATACTTAAAATTAATTATTCTTCAGAGACTTAGTTAAAAAATATAAATTATAATAAAATATAAATTAAAATATAAATTTATTTATATTTTTCTTCGATGAATGAACGGGATTCATTATCTAAGCCTACAAGCCATTGCCTACAGCCGCGCTACGAATATGTCAATAAAATTAAAAAAAAATACTTATGACGGATTTTATCTACTGGCCTTGGCATTATCATTGCCAATAATGCTAAGTTTAAAACTAACTGACTAACTATTCTATTATCTTGATTGAGCAAGTTTCTACATTAGGATAAGAAACGTGAAGAGATCTTATATTAGATCTCTTTACTATTTTACTTTCTTTTTAATAATAAATTAATTCATAGTAAAATAAACAGATTTTATTAATATTTTTTTAGCAATTTATAAGGTAAGCGATTTTAAAGCTAACTGGACTTACTACCGTCTACTTACAAAACTTTATTAAAGCTTGATAAAACTGAATTTATATGTCTAGCATAATCAAAATGTTACATTTTTTTTTCATAAATGATGACTATATAATTTTGAAATAGCCTTTTTATGGTCAATTTTATACTAAAACTAGCGACCCTCTTGCGGCTTCGCCCGCTTTTACTACTGGATTATTCATATAATGTATGTTTGCAAAGCACTTAAGATAATGTAAAAATTAATTAAACCCTAATGCAACCCGCATTTTCATAGTGTCAATAAGGATTTTCCAATTGTTGTAAACAGCAAGGATTTTTTATTAGGTACCGTAATTTTAAATCTGTGCTATTAATCTTTTAAAGTACTTATTAAAATATATTTAAATCATAATACTAATAACTACTACAAAAAATATGAAACCAAATATATCGCGCTGAAATAATACATTTAACTCCAATTATCCAATACGTGCAAACGCATCTAAATCTTCGTTGCTATAAAGGCAGGCGGGTTTAAGGTTGAAAATTAATAAAGTATTTTAAAGGATAAGGATTAATACCATTATGGAAAAATATCCCTCACAATAAAAAATATATTGAAATTACAATTTTTAGACAGAAATATGATCACTACACGTTATTCTTAAAAGATACGAATATGCCGTCGCAGACTTTTTTGTAGATCTTATTAAGAGGAACAATACTCCAGTACATTTTTTTCATGTAGTACTTACCATTAAAGCAGCGCATGCGCGAAAGTGTCTCAACGGGTAGGACTTTATACACATTTATCGTATTTATGTTAATTTACATAAGAATGTACAAATAATAAACTATATATAAACCTTCCCTGAGACATACTCGACCTAATGGTGAAAACCGTGTCAAAATCCGTTGGGTGGTTTAGAAGAAGAAGAGTTAGAAAGTTCAGACAGACACGAAAAGCGACTTTGTTTTATAAGATATAGGATAGGATAGGATACTTGATCTTTTTCTTAAGAGTGTGAAAATAAATAACGTTGAAATGATAAATTTGAAAATTGAACAATTCAAAGATATTTTGTCATTGTAAAAAAACAAACAGACAGCAAACAGTTACAATTTTCTTTTATGTATAGATAAACATTATTTTATTTACCTTCCCCCAGGTGCCCATATACAGGGGCTGTCAAAGATCCTTAGTAAGTAACTACACGTCAGATTATTATTTTGGTTCCGATGGCATTGGAGATGTTGTGAAAGAAGATTTTCTACCAATTCCTGCCCAAAAAGAGCACGCTGTGTTCGCTCTTATTGAACTGTCAAAGAAGTATAAAGGTAATATTTTTTTTCTATTTCCCGTAGGAATTTAGGAAAATCCCCCCTTAGTCACACACACTCCTTAACCTACGTATTATTTATATTCGAGGATACCAAATATTTATTTAGATTTATTTTTCTGCTCTGATATATCTATATACTAGCGACCCCCTTGCGGCTTCGCCCGCTTTTACTATTGGATTATTCATATAATGTATGTTTGCAAAGCACTTAAGATAATGTGAAAATTAATTAAACTCTAATGCAACCCGCATTTTCGTAGTTCCAATAAGGATTTTCCAATTGTTTTACTCGGCAAGGATTTTTTAGTAGGTATCGTAATTTTAAATCTGTGCTACTAATCTTTTCAAGTACTTATTAAAATATATTTAAATGACTATTTTTAGATAGTTAAATGACTATTTTAAACGGAAGAAATTATAAACAAAAGCCTTCCTACTAATAACTACTACAAAAAATATGAAACCAAATATATCGCGCTGAAATAATACATTCAACTCCAATTATCCAATACGTGCAAACGCATCTAAATCTTCGTTGCTATGCCTCTATAGCGGGCGGGTTTTTTTATTTCGAGCTTGTGGTTAATGCTGAAGAGGGTATTCTGTAACTGATGAAAAGCAAGCACTACGTGGATGCCTGTGAGGAAAATTAAATAGAATGCATTGGCTGGGAATCGAACCCGGGCCGCCCGCGTGGCAGGCGAGCATTCTACCACGGAACCACCGATGACTGCTCATGACGCGCTTGTATAAGGATGTTTTGATATTGTAACAACTTCTACTATTGTAAGTACTTATTAAAATGAAAAAAACAGTAAAAGACAGTTTTGATCTACATTAAATGGCCAACGTAACTAATATACTTATTTATATGCCAAGAGTAAGGGATAAGTAAAACTTAAGTCGGCACAGCTGATGAGTCAACGGCGTGATGTGTCAACAATTAAATGCGTTTTTCTCTAAAACTATTCGCAATTTCGAAATAGTGTGAAAAGCAAATTTTATCTTCGTTTAACGTAGAAAATTAATAAAGTATTTTAAAGGATTAGGATTAATACCATTATGGAAAAATATCCCTCACAATAAAAAATATATTGAAATTACTATTTTTAGACAGAAATATGATCACTACACGTTATCCTTAAAAGATAAAAATATGCTCTCGCGGACTTTTTTGTAGATCTCATTAAGAGAAACAATACTCCAGTACATTATTTTCATGAAGTACTTACCATTAAAGCAGCGCATGTGCGAAAGTGTCTCAATGGGTAGGACTTTAGACACATTTATCGTATTTATGTTAATTTACATAAGAATGTACAAATAATAAACTATATATAAACCTTCCCTGAGAAATACTCGAACTAATGGTGAAAACCGCATAAAAATCCGTTGGGTGGTTTAGAAGAAGAAGAGTTAGAAAGTTCAGACAGACACGAAAAGCGACTTTGTTTTATAAGATATAGGATATAAAATCGAAAGGTCACTCACTCATCACGAAATCTAAGAAAAAACTACATGTGCTAGGAATCTCAAATTTTGCATAGGAGTTACTTATATGACGTAGGTGCTCGCTAAGACGGGAATTTGCAATATCCGATTTCTAAGGGGTTGATTTTGGGGTCGAAAGTTTGTATGAAACTTCGTTACTACAAATGCTAAGTGTCAAATTTTGCATAGACGTCACTAGGACGTAGTCATGGAGACAGAAATTAATAATAACATAGTTCACGCGGGTGTAACCGCGAGCGGGCCGCTAGTTATATATATTTCCGATTTCATAATTATGTAACAGATAATAAAAATAATAAATAATTAATATGTTTGTTTACAGATAATCTTATACTAGTGACGCTGGGTTCCCTCACAAATATTGCTATGGCAATAAGGCTGGATCCAAAATTTCTGAGTAGATTATCACATTTGTATATAGCAGCTGGAAATATTTATGGTAGGTAATTTGTTTTTCTTTAAATATGTTTGGTCCAAGGGTGTGTAACGCGATGGTTGTGACTTCGATCCTCACTCGAGGAAACGAAATATGTACTTTTTATATTTATGTTTCTTCTCTCTGGTATCGAAGCAAAAGCGCGGCGTTAAGTTCCGTTACAAAACACGCAATGCCTCCAGAATTCGCCAGAAAGTGGGGAGCGGAGTGTTTTAACACTGTTCCTTCTGCCTACCCTGATGTTTGCGGGATATAGCGTGAAGCTTTTTTTATTTAAATTATTTTAATTTTTATGTATGTATATCCATTTATTGTATTTAATTTAAATGATTACTTTTCTTAAATTAACAGGAGAAGATTTCAAGCAACCAGAATTTAACGCAGCGATGGACGTCGAATCCTACCACATTGTAATGGAGAAGAGTGATTCTGAAAAAACAACTATAATACCGTTCTCACAGATACTGAGCTATCAAAAAATTAGCAAGGTAATGAGCATCAACAAGTAATGAGCTCTAAGTTCTTCTATTATTCTTAATTTTGTCTTTCAGCTTCTGATTTTCTATTTAGTGTTTGTAGATTGCATATCGAATTTAGGTAACATTCTACCGCCACGATGGCATAAGTCTCTTTCGATATTCTCATGAAAGAAATCTACGTAGATTTGTTTCATCGGATATCCTGTTAAGCATCAGGAGTTTTATCCGTGCCCCTTTTCTTAAAAGTGCTATAACAAATTTAGTTTTAGCGTCAAAATTTGTCCCAATAATTTTTTTCCTAAAATTTTAATGTTTTTCAGTATCTCAATTAAAAATATCTATTCTTTTGTTATTTACTACACCATAAAATAATTTAAACGTGGTTTGCGTCACGACGGCCACAAAAATATCTCTAACCTGTACAAATGTTTTTTTTTTTAAACTTTTAAATTAGGCATATATTCGAAGTATTTTGCAACAATAGCTCCACCTAGTATAGCCTTGTAATATAATTATGACTTTATTCAGAAAATCGTGCGTAACTTCATTTGTATAATAATGTGCTATTTTTGCTTGCTTTGCTTCTTCTCCAGTAGTATGTACCTTCAACCAACCCAACTTAAATCATTGTAGAATAAAAATCATAAAAAAAATTAAATAAAACTTTTATTTTATATTACAGGCATGGAGAAAGGATGTCTTAGGAGCAATAGATACAAAAATAATGAAATCTCTAAATATATATGAGACGGTGTCTTTAAGGGGTTCCACTGACTATTGGTGTCTACTAGATCCTTCTGCTATGGCCATAGCTTTGACTGGAGGTTCCATTGTTACAGATTTACGGAGTTCTAGAAATAATATAATTTTATGTGGTGAGTTTTGTCTAACATCCGCGCGAATTCAAGATACTGAGTTTCGAATGGCGTAACTTAACGCTGCCATTTGTCATCAGCGAGAGAATACGAATTATCCTTGGGAAAAAAACATCTTCACGCTTTTACCTGCAAATAGTAAGATACCTACCAGTAGAAAGATAGGATGTAGTTTTAGCTGTTAGTTTGCACACAGCAGGGCAGTCAGGGAACCTGTAAAAATTGTGTAAACAGAGGTTCTCATTAACCTACTTCCGTTCCCCACTTTCCGCAGCTCTGGAGGCATTGCGTGTTGAGTTCTGCCACTCAACACCACCATTTGCCTTGTTACCAGATCGAACAAAAGAAAATATTGAATATTTCATTTCTTCGAGTAGGAATAGAACCAAAGACCTGTTAAAGATATATTTTTCTTGTTTTTTAGGAGAACAACGTGGTGTGAACACAAATGATTTTACAACGAATAGTGCTAATTCTAAAGTAGTGTATAAAGTGGAAAAAGATTTATATCAACAGTATTTATATAATTTATTTTCAGCAGAATTAAAAGTAAAGTGAGTTATGTAATTTGTATCTGATATTTAAAGTATTATATGTTTTCAGAATACTATATTAAAAAATAAAGTAATATAAAATATTTTTTGATGTTTTTCTCATCATTTTCATTTGTCAATAAAAAAAAACAACTTCATGCTGTATCCCGCACAGCAGGGCAGGCAGAGGGCACCTAGTCTTAAAACACTTCATTTTGCACTTTCTTTCGAATTCTGGAGGTGTTACGTGTTGAGTAGCGGATCTCAACGCCGCTCTTTGCCTGAGCCTGAGCCTGAGCGAGGAAATTAAAATATTAAATATTTTATTTCCTAAAACTAAATCGAACCCACGACCTATTGCGTTGATAGTCACGCGCTTGTGCCCCAGATCTGATCGACGTTTTAATTAAGATATTTCAAATCAAAACAAATAAATGTGATTATGACAACCGATGAAATCAATTATGATAATTGTTATGCATGTTTTAGCATAAACGACAAACTGAATGAAACTAATATAAGTGAGATATTAGTTTCATTCATTTCATTAACTCATATTGTTATGTTATCAATTATATTCAAATTAGTTTAGCAATTTTGTAAAGAAAGAAGATATTTAAATAAATAAAACAATTATTTATATAGTTTTAATATTGATTTATTTAAAATTGATTAAAATATTTATCACCAAGTTAATGATGAATAATGAAATTTGCTACTTCCTAATACTTGGCTACATGCTTCACAATAAAATAAGGTATAGTTAAGTATTTTGCTATTTAAATACATATATAATACATGTTTTCATGCTATAAACAAAAATATTTTTTAAATAATTAACACCAAAATTAAATTACCTTCACGCTGTATCCCGCACACAGCAGGGTAGGCAGAGGGAAATTGTGTTGAGTGGCGGAACTCGACGCTTCTTGACACCAGAGATAAAGCTAAAGCTTAGCTTAGCTAAGCCCTTATGTTTCTATATTAGATGACTGGATATTTAATTTTGAAGACTTTTGCCCAGACCTAAATGATATACATTAAAAAAAGATTTCCTTGTACAAACAGACAAAAAAAAAACGTTTTAAAAACCATAGATTCATATTCTATTAGTGTTTTTACATCTCTTTCGAAAATATATTCAAAGTGCATACAGTTTTTACGCTTTTATTATGGTAAAGATAAACTATTATCACATTTTATTTGTTCTACATTGTTAAAGTATTTTGCTAACTAATTCTAAAACTAAATGTATTAATGTAAGAGCTATCTTCGCTTATTTTAGTGTTTAAATATGAATACAGTAGAAGATAAATGCTATTCTATTGTAGAGTATCTCAACAATTGATTACGTTGTCAGTCCTAACTAGAATTCGCGACAGAACGATTGTTTCTGGAACCATGTTTCGTGTGTAATTATTTCCTTAGAAAATGTAATTTACATAAGTTTATACAAATTCGATACAGTTAAGAATGTTGGCTTGATAAATCATTTTATCTTTATTCTAATATTATTTTAACTTCAAGCTTTAATCCTCGCGGAGAAGCCCAAGAGAAGTTCTCTGCATACATTTTTCATCTCGTCAACTTTTCTCAACTTCTTCATACATGTCCTTTGAGTGGGTTATGCTTTTTCATTCCTCCAGTATCATTGTAAAATGAAAGTCAATTTCAATGTTAGGAACATGTCAGTTAAAAACATATTTTTTTGCGGATACCCACCAATCAGAGAAATAACGAAATAGTCTTTCGTGTAGTTTACGCGAGCGAAGCCACGAGCCAAACCTTAGTTTTATTATTATTAAGAAGAAAATAAACTGATTAACCAATAAAAATCAAGAATAATAAGTGAAAAGTATATTTAAATACCGGTTTCCTTAAGCTGTATCAACAACAAGTAATATATTAAAAAGGGGCAAGGCTATAAAGGCCAAATAATGATGAAAAATAAATATTTCATAGCATCGTCCGTAGCAGTGATGGTCGCGTTGATTTGTTTAGTTATTTATCTAGTTGTAAATATAGGGTAAGTTATTTTCGTGGTGTCTAAAAAATTATTATATGATATAGTGTAAATTTTTTATATAAATTAAATTTAAATATGGTTTTAAATACATTAAATACATTTTTCTTAGACAATAAATTACCAATATCCTTTGATATATTTTTAGTGTTACATTTTTAAGTTAAGCTTGCGAGCTTTCGAGTTAAGTTTGTTTTTTAGTTAAGCACACGAGGCATTGCCTGTGGAATACCTAACTTGTTACTATAGGAAATGAAAATAATTTCATTCTCCAAATGGGATTCGAACCCCCAACACTGTGGCGCTTACAGTCATACATTGTGTCGTTACATATCTAAATAGGTAACGTATTGGGTTAAAACGTTTAATTAGAAGTTGACAAAACAGAGGAGTAATAATAGGAATATTTTATTATCCGGTATGTCAATACAAAATAAAAAATTAAAATATATTTTTTTGCTTTCACGCTGTTTGAATATGGCAGGGTAGGCAGAGGGAACCTGGGGACCTAGTTTTAAACGCTTCAATTATCTAGATAGTTCTGTTATATATTTAGATACTTCCTTTCCCCATTTTCCGCAGAATTCGATGACATTGCCTTTAGAGTAACGGAATTCAGCGCTGTATTTTGCCTCGTTAATAGTAATAAATATTCCAAAGGAACCAGTTGTCAGATAAAACTTGTTTTTAATGAAAGATTTAAAAACTCATTTGTTCACAGCGTTCAAACTACGTCAGTACGGAAAAAAATTGTAATAGATCAAGATGGTGGAGCCGACGACGCTATGGCAATATTCATAGCATTGTTAAATGAAAAATACTATAAGGGGTGAATATTATTTTTATGAACTTCAAAATTCTTTATATTACATAGGATTTTCTTTAACCAAGATTTTTCCCTATTGTCCCCTACTTGCCTCGGAATTTTCAATATATAGTAAGTAAAAACTTATGGAATTCAAAATCATAATTGGTCTACCAGTGAGTGGAAATCGAACCCGCCACCGTACCGACGCATTTACAGTCAGATACTGTTCCACTGCGTCAACATGGCTTGAATTAAGAATTTAATCGAGTACTATGTGTTTTATTGAAACTTTAAAAAACCGGGATAAAATGTGAGCCTATTAGAAGCAGAATAAAATAAATATTTAAGGGTGCTTACATACGATAGATATATTTTTCGCCGTTTTTATTGATAATGATTCGTCCCTTTGTGCGCCATTTCCAATAACACTCGCCCAGCTATTTTCAAATAAATTTTTTTTAGGCCCGAAGTAATCGCGTTGACAACTGTATTTGGTAATGTCGTAGAAGATCAAGCATATAACAATACACAAAGAATACTAACAGTTGCTGACAAAAGAGATGTAAGTTGTGTTTTTAATTTTTTTATTTGAGTCCAGTCGTGGCGCAGGCAACGTGGCTGTAAACACGACTGTCCCCACTCGAGAAAATAAAATATTTAAATTGATATGTTCATTTCTCAGCTTCACCATGTATCCTGCACACAGCAGGGTAGTCTAGGGCACTCTGTTTCCTACTTTTCGCCGAATTCTGTAGGCATTAAAAAATTTATACAGGAAGTAACGCGATGGACGAATCAACGGTTGTCCATACCTATGCATTTCACTTCCATATTTTCAGATATTTGAGTATGTGTGATTTTTTGGAAAAAGTCGAATTCTCGATGAGAAAATTGGCAAATACAGCTCGACTGTTGAGTCTGCATTAGTCTCATTATTTTTCACAAAAAACATGAATTCTCAAATATCTGTTAAACCACTGAAAATACATGGGGGTGAAATGGATAGGTACAGAGGTCTTCTACGCACAAGCAACCGTTGATCCATCGACTTGAAAAGAAAAAAAAAACTAAATTGGAATTAAAAAAACTGAAGACACGTGTAACTATAACTTTAAAGTTCAAGATCTATATTTATTTAAAAATACATATTACTTATGATTTTTTCTACCTATTATTCTCTTTATCTTCCCTCAGGTTCCTATATACAGAGGCTGTAAAACCTCCTTAGTAAGTGACTACGCACCAGATAACTTTTTTGGTTACGATGGCTTGGGGGATGTTGTAAAAGAAAATTTTCGACCAATTCCTGCCCAAAAAGAGCACGCTGTGTTCGCTCTTATTGAACTGTCAAAGAAGTATAAAGGTAATATTCTATCCAGTTTCCATAGGAATTTAGAGAAATCTTCTCTTAGTTCCCCCACACTATCTATTATTAAGATTATTTCCAATTTAAATTTTCCGAGGCCAGTCGTGGCGCAGGGGCACAAGCATATAACTGTATGCGCAGCAAATTGTGGGTTCGATTCTCACTCGAGGAAATGAAATAGTTTATATTTTATTTCTTCGCTCTGGTGGGTTTATTAATTTCTTAAATTTTTATTTCTTTACTCTGGTAACGATGCAAAACGCGGCCTACAGAATTCAGCGAGAAGCGTGTCTTAATGGGAACAGAGTGTCGTATTAGGTTCCCAGGTGCCCTCTTACCCCGCTAAATATATCCTTTTTGAGCTTCACGCTAAAATTATATGTTTGTTTGCAGATAATCTTATACTAGTAACACTGGGTTCCCTCACAAATATTGCTATGGCCATAAAACTGGACCCACAATTTCTGAGTAGATTATCACATTTGTATATAGCAGCTGGACATATTCATGGTAACTTCTTTTTCTCTAGATATATTAGATTCATTGACTGAGGTCATCGTGGCCCGACGTCTGACAGTAAGCATAGCGGTTATGGGTTCGATTTCTATACAGGATAATTAATTATTTTCAAAGAATGTAATGGGTTCCCTCACTGGCTTTCCTCTGCCTACTCTGCTGATTTTCTAAACATATTTTATTTTTTATAAAAAAAAAGAGAGACAGGCCAGACGTGATGCAGAAACACAAATTGCGGCTGTAATTGAGGAAATAAAGTATTAAATTTTTTTGCTCTGGTGTTTTGAAATCAGAATTGCGGTGTTGAGCTCCGCCCCTTTACACGCAGTGCCTCCAGAACTCGGCGAAAAATGTGGAATGGAGTGACTTAATACGAGGTTCCCTCTGCCTACCTTGCTATATGAAACATGAAACTGATAAGAAAATATTATTATTGTGCCGTGGTCACATAGTGACGAACCGTACACGTAGTACGTGGACTTAGGCTAATAAAATATTTTATTAACTTAATGTATATTTGCTTTTAATTATTTATTAGATATATGTAACACATTTATATATGTAGATATATTTAAAATATTTAAATTAAATTACTACTTTTACAGGAAAAGACTTCAACGAACCAGAATTCAATGTAGCGATGGATATCGAATCGTACTACATTGTAGTAGAAAAGAGTGATCCTCACAAAACAACTATAATACCGTTCTCACAGATACTGACCTACCAAAGAATTAACAAGGTCACAAGTAATGCCATTTAAGTCTTCTTTTATTCTTATATTTGTTTTTTTCCTTTTTAAATTTTCTATTTTGTGTTTGAAAACAGTGAGAATTTTGTGTGTATACACTTTGTTCTCCAAACTTGAAATTGGGACATTACGAATCAAGTTTTGGAACTTAACGCCCACTATGCCTTAATAGAAAAAATAGCAAATTAAATAATTACATGAAAATTCCTCTATGTAAATTTTATAATGTTTTCTAAAAAAGTTCGAGTTAAAGTCTAAAAAGTCTTAATTATGTTAATTATGTGTGACTTCATCATTCGTGCTATTTTTACATAATTAATTTTCTTTGCTATATTTACCTTTCTAGTTCATTTAGATTTAATTGAAAAGTAATATCGTTAAGTTTTTTTTTTTTTTTAATAAACTGCTTACCACTACTGATAAATTTAATATGATACTGATCATCACTATTTTGTCTTATATATTTTTTTACAAAACCTGTCTACAAAGTAGTGAATCCCAACAAAGGCAAAGTGCAATGCCTCTGAACCAGAATCCGGCGATAAGTAGAAAACTGGAAGTGTTTTAATGGGGACGAGGTGTTTTAGCACTTCCCAGGTTCCCTTTGCCTACTACGAGATACAGCGTAAGGCAATTTTTTTTCAATTGGAAATCAGTAGTGAGTAATAGCGTAAAGTCAAACTAACGTTTAAGTTTTATATTATTAATGTAAATTAAAAATCATTAAAAAATATCATTAATAATAAAACTTATATTTTACTTTACAGATATGGAGAACGGATGTTTTAGGAGCAATAGGAACAAAAAAAATAAAATCTCTTAATATATATGAGACAGTGTCTTTAAGGTATCCTATAGATTTTTGGTGTCTGCTAGACCCATCTGCAATGGCCATAGCATTGAATGGAAAATATTTCGTTAAAGATTTACGCTATTCTAGAAATAACATAATCTTGTGTGGTAAGTTTTGTTTAACATAACTCTATTTTCGGCGGCGTAGAGTTCCGCCAGAATTCAACGAAAATTAGAAAACGGACTTACGGAGAGTGGGTTCGATCCTCACTCGGGGGAATATATAAATTTATTTCATTTTTTTCGTTCTGGCAACAAGGAGGAACCGGCGTTGACTTAACTCTCTTAAAACGCAACGTCTCAAAAATTTCCTGCTATATGCGGGATCTGTATCCCGTCGTATTCACGCTATCGTGAAGCTGACTAAAAAATATGTCCTTGTTTTCTAGGAGAACAGCGTGGTATGGTCACAAATGATTTTACATCGAATGAAACCAATGCTAAAGTAGTCTACGAAGTGGATAAAGAGTCATATAAACAATATTTACATAATTTATTTTCAGCTGAATTAACTACAAAGTAAGCCAAGTGATTTATATCTGAAATTTAAAGTATTTATAGAAAATAATTAAAATTAATCTGTTATTTACAATATCATAATTATAATATAAAAAATAAAGCATTACTTACCATGAACATTTTTTTAATGTTTTTCTTATTATTTTTATTTGTCACCAAAATACTGAAGAGCAGCAGGAATAGCAGGGCAGGCAGAAACCTGGGAGGCTAGTGTTAAAATCTTTGTCCTTTCTCATTAAAATATTTCTATTTCCCCATAATGCAAAATTCTGCAATCATTGCGTGTGGGAATCGAACCCACATTCTGTCAAACTACACCTCGGTTGGTATGAGATGACCGAAGAATATATTTTAAAATCTAAACAAATCTAACAGACATACCTACAAATATTCTTATATTATTTTATAATAATAGACTGAGATCCCAGGCCAAGGGCTCTGAAAGGGCCCCACTTTCAAGGTAGTAAATACGCATACCATCTTAACTACATACTCATCAAAATTTCAGTTTTGGTAAAATTATATGGATCTGGGGGCTCTAGGATCTTAGTCTCTAAGCTTAAAACTGAATACTATAAACTATTAGACAAGAATAATTAATTATTTCTCTTAATAAGTTGAGACAACCTACGTAACATATTACACCTATTAAATACTTAGAAGATTGTCTTATCTTGTTACAATAGATAAAGAAGGTAATAATAAAATATGTTTTAAACGACTTATATCATTTGTTTTCTGAATTCTGAATAGCTGGTATTCCAATATTTGGAGACGCAGAGGCCGCCATGCTGTAGCGGCAAGTTTGAGCTAAGTGTAACGCGACAGGTGTGGGTCGTGTTGTTGTGGTCGATTCTCACTTGGCGCAATTAATTGTTTTCATTTCGTTACTCTAGTAACAACATAAAGCGGAATGCTGATTTGACTCAAATCGCTGTTTTAAATAAGGCGAAAGGTTTATATACCTACGTACATTAGCGTATCTAGAGATATTTTTTGGGGGAGCCTGGATTTCGTGTAAATATTGTTTTTTTTTATTTCTTGCGGCAAATTTTGTTGTAATTTGTGGAGTGGGTCTATTCTAGGGTGCATACGGCCCACCTGACTCCCCCTCTTCCTACGCCTATGCCCATATATAGGTTTCTGATAAATCATAAAAAAATGCCTAAATCAGAAGAAGATTCACATACTTTTTTAATGTCCTTCCACCAATCGATCTCCATGATTGGTCTCAGTAAATATATTTCTATTTATTTGGTATAGGTAATTATTATATTTGTCCGGATTTCCATTTCGAGTTATCTTGGAACACTCTATCATATTAAAGATCATGTCCGACTGATTTGACCAAATGTGTTGATTCTATTTTGGAATCTCACAGTACCTAAGTAATATATTATATTTTTGGAACTGAACGTGGAAAGCAGAGTGATTTAATTCTTTTTATTTCATTTTTTATTAAATATTAATCCGATACTGAGTCATTGACAGATATGTACAAAACAGAACTTAGAAACTTGATATTTGTTAAGTAGATTAGGGACTATAGGGCATTACTGGAGTATTTATCCAAATTTTTACAGAAATGGGAAATGAATTTTTCCATTTTTTCCCTCTTAAAGTCCACACAGACAGAGTTAAAAACAAAAACTAGCGTAAATATAAAACAAAATTATATATATAATCCAATACTCTCTTCATTTTCATATTTAAATTATTTCAGCATATTGCATAAAAGGCGTCATCTATATCATTTTATAATATTTTTACAAACTAAAATGTATCAGCCAATGAGTTTCCCTTATACCTGAGCAGATGGCGCTTAAGGCTAAAACAACATTTGAAAGTCGTCTTGGCGTAGTAGCGACAGCGTCTGTGGTCTGAAGTTCGATTCTCATTCAAGATAATGATTGTATTAAAATTATCTTCTTTTCCTCGCTCTAGTAGAAACGCGGCGTTGAGTTCTGCACTTATACGCAGTGTTTCGAAAACTGGGCGGCGGTAAAAACTAGGTTCCCTCCACAGCGTACATCCCTAACATCATGGTATAAGGTTCAGGAATTAGTAAAAACAATTTTATGTAAAATATTTATTTATTTTCGTAAAGAGGCTGGTAATCTTCCTGAAAAGTAAATAAAATGTGTAACATAGTTAAATCGGTAAGGGTGGGACACCTTAATTATATTTTTAAGTCAAATTACAAAGACAAAACACAGCGTTCATTTCCGCCATTCATTCAGAATTTCTGGTATGGAGGGATATAAATTAGCGGTCGTATATTCATATCTTCTATAAGCTTAAGGTACATAATATATTCTCGCGCTAACAAGACAAATTGCGGTGTTAAGTTTCGCCACTCGATAATCAGTGTTTCAAATATCGGGTGGAAAGGGGGGGATGAAGTGTATTACCAGTAAATTTCCTCTACCTACACCGCTACGCCTGTACGAGTAGGTATACGCTCTAATAAATATATATATAGATAATGTAATTATAGATGTTTATATGACTTCTTATTTTTCTTAGGCGTTAAATTCTGCCATTCAACACATAATACCTCAAGAATACGGCGGAAAGCGAACGGAAGTATCTTAATGGGAACGGAGTGTCTTAACAGTAAGCTCTCCGGTTCTCTCTGCCTACCCTACTTATATCAACAAATAATATAAAAATATATATTATAAAAATTTTAATTGTAATTCATTTTATTCAATTATTAATTTTCACTTACTACGTTGTAAAACCACCATTGTCGAAGTTTATTTATTTCTTTTGCTGGAACTAGTTCATTTATGTCTGGAGCATCTTGATTAATTTTTATATTGTTATAGCGATCCTACACAAAATAAGGTAAAAGGTACAAGCTATTATATTTTTTATATTTTTAGGCTAGTAGTGGCACAGTGACACAAGCATGTGCCTTTAAACGCGACATTTGGGTTCGATCCCCTATCGAGAAAATTGAACATTTAAAATTTTCATTTCTGCCTGTATTTTCTGATTGTCTGAGTCCACAACTGCTGAATAATAGATTTATTGTATAACAATATAGATAACTAGATTAAAATAACATTTTCTTTAAATGCACTTAAATAAATATTTGCATAGTTCAAGCGGGCGAAGCCGCGTGGGCCGCTAATTGAGAAAAGAAATCGTTTCTTTACGACTAAATAATTATACATACCCTTGAATCTAGCAGCCATTTAATTTTTTCCAATCCTCTATCGGTAGTTGTCACTGGTGGTGTAGTGAATGTATATCTATTATCTTTAACCCGCAGTTCTTCTTTGATTTCTTCATTTTCATTTGTACGCAGCAATTGCTTGTATTGTTTAGGCGTGTTCTTCAGTGGATAATCGGAGATATTGAAATTATAATATTATTTGAACAATATATTACTTAAAATAGGTAGACGGAATCTACTATTAAAACATTCTGTTCTCTATGCACAGCCCAATTTTCTAGATATTGTGTTTTTAGTTACGGTAATCAACGCCGCGTTACGTTAATTCCTTTCCCTAAAAAGTAAAGTCAGAAACTATACCGTTTCGCTACGAGGCCATTATGATTCTAAAAGCTAATTATGTAACACTAAAATGAAGACTGATATAATCCATATATTTTCATTTAAACTAAAATCTACTAATGAATGTATAGTTATATGAAGCCAGCCCGACACGTTGTGGATTTTATTCCCAATCAAGATAATGAAATAATTAATATTTTAATTTCCTCGCTCTGGTAAAGAGGCAAAGCGCGGCGTTGAGTTTCGCCTTTCAAGACGTAATGCCTCGAGAATTCAGCGGAAAATGAAGAACGCAGTATCTTCACACTAGGTTCCCAGGTTCCCTCTACCTACCCTGGTATATATAAGTACAGGATATAAAGTTAAGTTAAAAAATTGTATAGATACATTAACTATGTTAAAAAAACCTAAGCTTCCATCGAATTAAAAAAGTTTCTCGCGTTATTATCCGTAATGGTTTTCAATTTGACGCTATGGACGCTACACAAACGCTAAATTGCCTTTATCTAAATATCTTAATCTGATAAAAATACTTGGAATCTCCTCAATGATTGGAGTCATCAGTCTTTAAGACCTATGTTCTTTTAAATTAGCTTTCTTGTACTATTATAATGCTAGAACTTTATTTTTTCTATAGCTGGGTAGAGTGTAATCACTCTCTGTTTTCGTACCCAAAACCATTGATGGCCAACAGGGGCACAAGTGTGTGGGGGTGATTGTGGTTTCGAACCCAACTCGAGGAAATTAAGTATTTATTTGAATTTATATTTTCATTTCTTCGTTCTGCTGTGAAGGCAGAAGCACCGCGTTGAGTTCGGCCACGCAATACGCAATGCCTCCAGAATTGGAATTGCCGGCAGAAAATAGAGGACGGAGTGTCTTAACACTAGATTTCTCTGCTTTTCCTGCTGAGTGCGGGTTTCAGTGTGAAGCTGATTTACAATCATTAATTTTGCAATTTGTTCCCTTGTAACTGTTAAGCCAGTGACCTGATAAATAAAATAAAAGATAAATTATATGTATTTAGGTTCATGCAGGCGGGTTTATTGTTTTCAATAATTTTAAACAAGTAATTTATAAAATTAACTTATTTAAAATGTATACTTACAAGTTTATTCGTGCTGCTAGAAACATAAAAAAAGGTTAAGTGCGAGTTGGATTTACTCATTCTTAGTTTATACTAATATGCTAATTTATGCTTACAGATAGTATGAGCGGTGCTTCTTTACTGGCTCATCAAAGTCCTGCAAGTTATTCAAATTTTTTATATAAAAAAAAATATATTTATATTAGGTAATCATTACTAAGGCAATTTCAAATAAGTAATAAGGTATATGGGTACAAATCCTCTTAAGAAACCGTATGCCTTGCTATGGTAACAAGACGAATTGATGAACAAAATCGTTCACCTCGTTGAGTTTGCCTTGAAAACTTGCCTTTGCCTTGTCTTGAACATTGAATGCTTAGTGAGAAACGAAGGGTTTTCAGGTTAGGTCCTCATTGCCTCTATGCCTGAAAAAGAGTATTAACAGACTCACAGATGGAGAGATGGACCTCAGTGGTTTTGAATTGATCTCTGAATCTGTTAGGGTTCTGTTTTTTCTTTTAAATAACGGAACCCTAAAAAGTATAATAATAATAATTGTTCTCGTTAAGCATTATGGAGTAATGCTTAACGAGAACTTAAGATTTGAACCACCTTGGAAACCATATACTACATATTATATTATATAATACATATTATATTATATTATATATGTACCCACATTTTAATTAAATTTTGTCTACAAACGACTTAGATATTAGGACTGTTAGGTACTAGAAACTAGGTTTCACTTAGACTAGCATTCTACTATTTGATAAATACACGAACTCAAGTTTCAGCGTGCGGTTGCCTTTAACTTGCTAAGTGCTTTAATTTTGTAGAGTAAATGGGTTTAGACATTTTGGTTATTTAATATTAAATGTATATACAAACAACATTTTTAATTTACTTTTCTTAAAACTAACAAAAAAGGAAATTTTCTTTTCGAACCAGTAGTTCCTGAGGTTACGCGCTCATCGAAACGAACATTTTCTTTGTTTTTAATATAATAAATAGTTTTATACTCACATCATTATCTACACCAGTAGCTAAGATATCCATTCTGTAAAAAATAACTCATAAAAGCCATCTTTACAAGGCAAATGAGGGAACTTTTAAAAGAAAATAGCACCAAAATGGAATTACAATTAAGACTTACCCTTTGTGGAAGTTTAACCTTTTTAATATCTTTTGAAGGTTGCTCTCCGCTCTTTCTTTTTGCTCCTGAAGATGACGGGATTAGATTTAATAGTGCTAAACTATTCTGCAATATAAATGTATTTATCTAGACGTCAAGATAATATAGTTGGAATCGAGGGAATTAAATATATTTTAATTTAGGTAGACAATGCGCAGCGTTAAGCTCCACCATTTAATATTCAGGAGGAAGTCAGTAATGGGGCAGGGGCACAAGCATATCTGTGAATGCGACAGGTTATACATGAGATTCCCACTTGAGGAAATTATATATGTAATATTTTCATTTCTACGTTATTATCTTATTATCGTTATCATAATATCGAAGTGTAGAGTTCCGCCACTCAAGTTCCTCCACGTGTGATCTGGAAGGAAGTGTCCTAATTGGAACGGACTGTTTTAATACTAGATTCCCAGGAACCCTCTTCCTATCCTGCTATATGCGGGATACAACAAGAACCTAAAAAAATGAAGATTTACTGCGGTAGACGTAGGTTTTAAATTAAGTAATTGATAGATTTATAAAATCTTATAAAACTCAAAATCACTCTGGTGAAATGTTTCTTTTTTAGAAAGGCAGTGTAGCCTAGTGTTAGACACACTCAATTGAGTGTTGAGTGGCGTAACTCTACGCCGCGCGTTTAATGGCAACAGAGAAGAAATAAAATTAATTTTTCCTGCTATACAAAAGGGATTTATCTCTCCGAATGGAAATCAAAAGTAATAATAAATATACCAAAATACTATACCAAATCTAAAACAACAGGTAGTACTGAAAATCTGAAAAAAGAAAAATAAAATTAAATGAGCTTCATACAGCATGAAACAAAAAAAAAATTAGATATATGTTTGTTTATTAAACGTATGTATACGTAAGACTGATCCGTTGAATAGAAATAATAATATTACCTTGATTTTTTATAATTTGATCTTTTTGCAGGTACTATCTAAAACATAGACATAAACTAGATTTTAACAATTGCTCTACAGTTAGTCAAAGAAAATGAAAAGTTGTGTATGACACATGACACATTCTAAGGCTCGTAAGGTTCAAATCTAAGATCGATCTTGAGATGCCGTTTTACTTTATAGATATATAATTTCCCCATTTTCCGCCGAACCTTTGAGTTGTTGTGAGTAACTCAATGCCGCGGTTTGCCTCATTACCAGAACAAGAAAATTAAAACATTTAGTATTTTCCCCGATTGAGAATCAAATCTACAACCATCGCGTTAACATTCACACCCTCAAAAAATAAAGATTTACAATTAAATCAAAGGAAAAGATAAAGAGAAAAAAGAAATAGTAGATAGCTAGGTATATAACGAGAAAAGTCAATCAATAATTTTACCATAATATAATCTGACGGAAACCTCCTAAATCCGGAGTGAAGTAACCTTTCGTTCCGGGAATCGTACCTAATTGAATAAAATTACGTTTGGTTCACCTTAATTTTTGATAGGATCCTGTTGATATAATCTATATATTTTTGGAATTATGATGAGGCCAGCCAGCGACTGCTTGTGGGTTCGATCTCCATGCGAGGAAATGTTATATTTATTTAAATTTACATTTTCATTTCTACCCTCTGGAATAGAATTTGGTGGTAAGAGGGGGGTCATCAGATTCTTTACTCGTTATCTTTTAAGAGATATCATGTGTCTCGTGGTATCCAACGCACATGAAATAACTATGTCTCAATTGCGAAACGATAGCAAATTTACTTTAGAATTTCTTTTTCTTTTAAGCTTCACGCAAACATTTCTTAAGATATGTTCTTACTTAATTCCCAAATTGTTAACGTTGCCGTAAACTCCAGCTCCATCTACCATCTCCTTATGTGGAAACTTGAGTGAGGATTTCAGCATTCCCAAAGACGGCCTCAGGAGCGTGTGACCTGGCATAATTGGCTCCGCTTCTGGTAAATGGCTGATCCTCGATGGAACAGCAATTATAGATGACAGTTCACGAGGATCGTACTGGTAGAACCTTCTCTGGAAGGTAATGCTGTATTTTTTATTATATCTAGAAGCTTACCTTAAAGTAAATTGGATATTTTTTCGGTTTTTTGGTAAACAAATATCATAAAAAAACATTTTTAGGAAGATATTCTTAAATTTGTTTTATATGCCATTTATTATTTTACTTAACAGAATAAAAATGCAATTAGATTTCATTTTTTGAGTGATGCATCCATTTAGAAGTTTTATCTAAGATTTCTACTACGAACATAAAAAATATATTTTGCAAATGAATTTTGGAATCCAGAATATCAATCACATAAAAAAACATTGTCATAAATTATTAAATTAGTATGTTATAATACCAAAAAAAAAACATTGTTATCTTTTAGAGAGATTCTTATCATGGTGTTGCCATTATTTATATATCTAATTCACAGTACTTACTGAAGGAAAAAAATCATCAATATGTCGACCTCTGCTTCTTAATTTTGATTTCTGAAAAATTACTTCATATATATTTTAATATATCTTTTTAATATTAATTTAATATATAAGAAAATCGCGTAAAACATATGGTTTTTAAATATATAATTAAAATTATTTTTCTTAAATAAAATCCCTTTTTAACTGTATAAATAAACCTTACAGCTATATGTTCGAGTTGTCGTCTCCAGCTGACGCCGTTACAAGGAAATATAAGCTGAAACGAAATACAATTATAATGACACTAGCGCCCTTTCCCAGCTTTGCCCGTATGGGTTAAATTATACGTCTATAAATGCAACGGTTGTGAGTACGACTGAGGGAATAAAATATTTGCGCGGTGTTGAGATCTGCCAAGAATTCGGCAGAAAGTGGGAAACGGTTGTGTCTGAATAGGGAATGGAATATCTTAACACTAGGTTCCCAGGTTCCGGCTGCCTACCCCGCAGTCGAAACTGAAAAAATATATTTTTTTATTCTAGCTTTGAGTTTCAATGCTTAAAGCGTACTGTCTCAGCTTAAACGAAACGATGGCAAAGTTGTTGTCGATGTTTTTTCTGTTCTTTACATTCACCAATTTATTTAGGATAGATACTCGCCTTACTGTGTAGATAAATTTCTATTAACATTTTTCTAGTAAGAAATATGTAGTTTAAAGCTAGTACATTTTTGTACATTATCTTGATCTTGAGTGAGAGTGGCGTAGGGATACAAGCGTGTGAGTTCGATTTCCACTCGAGGAAATATAATATTAAATATTTTATTTTTTTCGCTCTGGTAATACTGGTAATAGAAATGTCGTAATGGACATTCCTACAGCACATCGATGACTTCTATGATTTATTTGCCAAAATTTTAACAATTCACTTGGAATTTTAAAAAATATGAACATCCAAAAAGCTTTACGCTGTATCTCGCTTACAGCAGGGCAGAGCGAAATTAGTGTTAGGACACTCTGTTTTTCACTTTCCGCTGGTTTTTCATAGCCTTAGCCTTAGCTTTTTGTATTGGTGCCAGAGCGAAGAATAATAATTAATTCCTTCGTGAGGATCGAACCCACAAACGTCGCGTTGCAGTCACATCTTTCCCCCTGCGCCATGATGGCCTCAAAAAATATTGAAAAAAAATATATACAGGGTGTCCCAGGGGTCAACGATAAAACGAAACCAGGTGATAGACCAAGTCGTGACAGTTATGAGAAAAATATAAAAAAAATCTTTGTCATGTATTTTTCATATTATTTTGATTTTAAAAAATATCGGAAAAACCGACATCCTGTGATGGTTTTTCAAGTCCCAGGACTACAAATATTACTCTTTCTTCATTTTTTTTTCTGTAATGCAATCATGAGTAACCCTTCTGTGAATAACAGTTTAAGATTTATACATACCTGCATCGGAAAAGTAGTCCTGGGACTTGAAAAACCATCACAGGGTGTCGGTTTTTCCGATATTTTTTAAAATCAAAATAATATGAAAAATACATGACAAAGATTTTTTTTTATATTTTTCTCATAACTGTCACGACTTGGTCTATCACCTGGTTTCGTTTTATCGTTGACTCCTGGGACATCCTGTATATTAGAAATTAAAAATAATATTTATTATTATTAAAAACAATCACTCACTGCCATAACATAAATAACTTCTATACACTGCATTATATCTACAGTTTTACAACTATACTACAATCCTAAAACTACTATGAGAAAGTAGAATTTTGAAATAGAATCAAAGTTTTCCTATTACCTATATTTTATGCAGAACTATTAAAAGTCATAGCAGCGTGAAATAGCATTCAAAATGTATTTGTGCTGGCGTATGGGTTTATTTTGCTTCATATGTCTAGTTCTGGGATGCAGGTGGATTTTTTAAATATTTTTAGTTTAATTTACTTATTTTTGGGATTCCGTATTTCAATAGAAAAAATACGGAACCCTTATAGGATTACCTTTTTGTTTGTTTTGTCTGTCTATATGGCTGTTTGTCAAGGCTATTTTTCTCAAGTTCACGTGAAGATTGAACTGAAATTAATATTAAAGTCTAGGCCAGACAGGAAAAAAAAATAAGTAATTCGCTACTTCCCATTAAGCTACAATTATGAAATTTACCTAGAATTGAGAACACTATAATTAATGAAATCACAAATTCAATTAGTTCAATTTGTAACTATGGGTTAAAATCTTAGGAACTGAATTTGACTTACTTTTAATGAATGTTCCATTAAGAAGTTTAGCTGCTAAGTCTGATGGTGGAGCCAGGACCTATATAGACTCTGTAAAGGTTAGTTCTAAAACATTCAGTTTGTCTCATAGCAGTCTGCAGCAGTTGTAGGACTCGGTATAGAAGAATTTTCAGCTTCACGCGGGATACACTATCAAATAAAAGTATAGGTAGAGGGAACGTAGTGTTAAAACACTTTGTTCCCCACTCTTCGTCGCTCCAGTCATTGCGTGTTGAGTGGCTGAACTCTACGCCGTCCTTTGCCTTATCACTATAGCGAAGAAATTAAAAAATATTAAATATTTAATTTCCCACCAATTTGTCTAACTTTATATTACAATTCTTTGATAGAAAGATAAATATAATGTGCTATTTAAACTGAAAGTCAATAAATATGTTAGTTCTAAATAAGGTACCTAGATTCGTATGAATATTTTCCTTTTAAATGTAAAACTTGTCTAAAACAGGAAACTTCTGTCAGTTCGGCTAATGGCATTGGCTTTGCAGTTCGACGATTGACATTTTGACAATTTTATACCTTGCACTTTGTAAGCATTTTGCATCGAACTATGTAGTTTAAGTTTTGGCAGAATCTTTTATGAGAATTTTTCAATAATCAGGATTTTTTTAATTATTATAGTTTTCATTTTAGATTCACGCTTTATCCCGCACATAGGTAGCTAGGTTGTGGGTTCAATTGCCACTCGACAAAATATTTAATATATGAAATGAAAATTTATGAAATATTTAATATTTTCATTTCTTCGCTATAGTGTCGTGAAAAAGCCTCCGCCTTCCGCCTCTCGATACATAATATCGACAGAATTCGCAGAAAAATGGGGTACGAAATGTCTTAGAACTAGGTTCCCTTTTCCTACTCTACTGTGTGCGGGATACAGCGTGAAGGAGTTTTTTTTTATTTAATCAAAAGAAAATTTTTGAATTCATGTTAGCAAAACGACTTCGTTCACAATTAATAAACGGATCAATAGCATTAACTATAAAAACGTAATTCCCTTAGAATACCATCAAGATACGAACAAAATTGTATATTCATAGCTTTCAAATATCCGAATCGAAAATAGATTGTAATAATACGCGACCTTTATGGTACCTCAGCTGCGGGTCAAAAGACGCCCGAGTTTTCATCTATTGGTTTCTATATTAGCTCCTTTTATATATTTTATGCGCTTAGAATATTATTAAAAAAATGATTGGTATGGTTCTTTAAATCTGGCGTTCCGAGCGTGCCAGTCGAGCACATATCACTTCGCCAATGTCACGTTAAAAAAAAAATTGATTGAGCAGTAGTGTTGTTATTTGTTCAGTGTCTAGTGTAATGTCACTTTCTGCCAAAATTTGGTAAATAGCAAGATCCGAATAAATTAAAATAATAAATTCCCCCGAGTGGAATCGAACTCCAAATTTTACAGTCACGTGCTATGTCGCTACGCCATATCGGCCAAAATATATTCTTTTCAGCTTCACGGTGTATCCCGCACTAGCGGACCCGGACGCGGCTACGCTTGCTTGAAATATAAGAATATAATTTCTATAGAAATATAATTTCAATCTAGATGAAATGCTAAAAGTGACTATTATATTTATTTTCATAAGGATGAATATCAAAATGACGCGGTAACGAACGCGGTCGCGTAGCGACGACGGTTGTTATTAACATGGCAGAATAAATTACATGTCAAATTAGAAAGTATTTTAATTTATCTATACTATAATATAATAAAGCGGAAGAGTTTGTTTGTTTGTTTGAACGCTAAGATCTCTGGATCTACAGGTCTGATTTACTTTGTTTTTGGTTTGTATGAAAGCTGCATTCTTCAGAAGTGCTATAGGCTATATAACATTACATTACAAATCAAATATCTCGGAGTTTGGATTGACAATCATCTTTCTTGGAAAGAACACTTAAAAGTAACCACAAATAGAGTCAGAAAACTTATGTACCTGTTCAAAAAGCTGCGCTCGGTTCTGGATTTCCCTACGCTGAAAATCATATTTTTTGCTCTTGTACAGTCAGTGGCTGGATACTGTATTGCAGCCTGGGGCTGCGCGGGTAAAGTAAAACTACTCGCTCTCGAAAGAGCGCATAGAGGAGTTTTAAAAATTATGTCCTTCAAACCAATATGGTTCCCCACATCCGAGCTATACAAAGAAATAAAAGTTTTAACAATAAGGAAACTTTTTTATTAACATCTATACTTCGCAAGCACGCAGAACTCCCTTATACACATGATCCCAATAAACGCAGAACAAATCAACCCTGTACAACAAGATTATG
>HE669500.1:9876-31991 GCA_000313835.2 Heliconius melpomene melpomene | reverse complement strand
GAGACCGAAGACTTGATCGCATCGGTTATATGAGTATGATACTTTTACTCACACCCATTCAAGAACAGGTGCACAAACAAACACACACACACATATACGTACACACAAACTTACTCACACACAAACACACACCACACACCCACACTCACTCATACGCAACACACACACACACACACACACGCACACGCACACGCACACACACATGCACGCAGGAATACTATACAAATTTAATCTGAAATTGTAAAAATAAAGATGAAAGGGAATATTGTGAACCCAATCCGGAGGTGGGCGTTATTGACTGCGATACAGTGTTTCACTAATGCAGTCACTACCGAACACAAAGTTTATGTCTCTGTACTGTTTTTCCCAAAATAAAGAATTTAAAGAATTTATTACACATTTAAACTAATATATATTAAAATACTTTCTAATTTGACATGCAATTTATTCTGCCATGTTAATAACAACCGTCGTGTCGCTATGCAACCGTTACCGCGACATTTTGATACTCATCCTTATGAAAATAAATATAATAGTCACTTTTAGCATTTTATCTAGATTGAAATTATAGTTTACTGTATAACATTCTAATAAATAATTAAGGAGATATCACTGATTCCAAATGACCTAGCCTTCGGGCGGCACAGTATGAGTATGACCGACGCGAAAATATTCTTATAGTTCAAGCAGGCGTAGCCGTGTCCGGGTCCACTAGTTAGTATATATATGTAATGTAATATTATATAGCCTATAGCACTTCTGAAAAATGCAGCTTTCATACAAAACAAAAACAAAGTAAATCGATCCAGTAGATCCAGAGATCTTAGCGTTCAAAAAAACAAACAAACAAACAAACAAACAAACTCTTCCGCTTTATTATATTAGTATAGATGTAAGAGGGTAGGCAAAGGAAGTCTAGTGTGTTAAGACACTCAGCTTTCCCTCGACACCAGAGCGAAGAAATGGAAATATAAATTTTAATAAATATTTCATTTCCCCAAGTGGGGATCGAATCCACAACCAGTCACGTTTACAGCCACACTCTTTACTCCTGCGCCATGACTGGCCTCAAACTGTAAAAATATTTTAGTTCAGTGAAAATATGATATATATTTTTATATGTTACAAGATAAGGTTGGCCACTTTTAAAACGTAAGATTTTTACAGACACTTGTCGTTTGGAAAATGGATTTAAAGGAAATGAATGTTCTGTAGAATTTGTGCTTCAACGCTCACAAAGAGATGTTCGAGTTCAATTTATTTATAGAAAATCAGATATCGGCCATAGGTAGGTAGCACCTGAAGGAATCGTTTACGAAATATTATTATATGGGTAGGGTATAAAAGGCGAAAATTGTAAAGATTTTCACAGCTTTTCGAATTTTAAAATTGCGCTTAGAATTTTGTTTACTAAAGTATGTAGATGATAGGTATATAAATAAAGCAAATGTTTATAATTTTTTTTAGCTTTACACTGTATCCCGTACATAGCAGGGTGGGTAGAGGAATTCTAGAGTTAAGACACTCAGTTCTCCTTTCAAACATTTCCATTCACTATTTTCATCGAATTCTTGTAGTAACTCAACACCGCGCTTTGCTTAGTTACTAGAACAAAGAAATAAAAATAAGAAATATGTCTTTCTATTGAGTGGAACCCAACTACCGTCTCGTTTACAGTCGCATGCTTGTGCTGGTCCATTGGCCGCATAATATAAGTGACAATAACATCCTTACATATTTTTTTACATATTAAATTTCCTTCTTAACTAACACACCTGGTACCAAGACGAAGTATTTAAGCTTCCTCATAAAATATCCAAATCTCAGCATCCGTGAGCGTTCAATAAGCAATATTTTTCCATTCTTACCAAACTCGAAGACGTGGGCCGAATCCAGAATTCCATTTTACACGTAACCTAATTTATAATTCTGTCCGATTGGAAAATGGATTAAAAGTTTCAAGTTTCGACATAAATCCTGTCGACCTTTTCTGTTGCCCCTACTTTGGAAAGGTCCACCGGTCTTTTTAAAGAGGATTATATTATATACATTTTGTATGTACGTCAAACGGTCGGTAAAAATTTAAGTTAATGATACAGCTTTTGAGGTTAAAGGATATTTTTACCGAAATTCCTTTAGAGGTGGACTTCAAGAGTACTGTAACTGTTGGCTATATTTTGTATTTTTTATTATATTACAAAATAGTTGCGATTTCGGTTTCTTTTTTCTCTAAATAAAATAGATTTTTTTGAGTAGCAAATTGGCAGAGCGAAGTCCGAGCATATCGCCAAAATCGACGACGACTTGAGAGGTACATGTCCGAAACTAATCAGTTTTGGGTGCTCTTAATGGTACTTGATAACTTTAGTCAACCTTCGCTTCCGCTATCAGGAGATCAGTTTTCTTGGCACCTTGGTTCACACGGCAAAAGAGAAAGTACCGTCACTTAGTGAACTGTAGGTCTGAGGCTTGTAGGTAGGTTAGGAAAAAAGGAGCTCTAGGAGGGGAATTTTCGAAATCCTTACTTAAACGAGAAAAGCGGCATTTGCCATTTTAAAATCCACCCTAACAAACTTACAAGCGATGGCTGGTATAATAATAAAACTATGACTTGAATATTGTTTATGCAACTTTAATTCAAAGGCCTGAAGTCGTCCTGAAATAAAGATTTGTATAATATTAATAAACCATTTTTTAAGATATTGCGTGAAGAGTGGTAGAAAGAACTGCATCTTGCCTTCTTACAGGCGAAGAAATGAAAATATTAAATAGTATTATAATTTATTTTATTTTTCAATTTCAATATATTTACGAGAATCTTTATCCTGTACATAGAGTAAAACCGTAGAGTCAAGACACTCCGTTTTAATTTATTGCCAGAAATCAATGTTAATGCAGGTTATATTAGGGATAATAATTCATTTGTCCGAATTACTATCGAACCCAAAAACACTAAGTTTACTCTCTTCCGGTGTATGTCAGTCTCTTTGTTAACATTATAAGTGCAAAGGAAACTATATAAAATGTATCTATCTGATCTGATCACCTGGTTATAGTACCACCATTTTCTACCAAAAAAGAGTGCCGCCCCAGATGGTCCAACACTGCCAAATTCAGGTGCATAAGGGTTCACATTCATGTGATCGCCATCCATCTATGAAAATATTAAATATCAATAAGATTGGAAGGATTCACACTGTAAAGTTAGCCACAGTTGATTCTTGGTAAGATCTGTCTGTTATAAATATTCTTATACTAGCGGCCCGCTCGCGCGCCTCTTCGCCTGCGTGAACTACTTTATTATTACTTTCTGTCTCCATGAGTACCTACGTCCTATAAGTGACGTCCATACAAAATTTGAGACTCCTAGCATTTGTAGTAACGAAGTTTCATACAAACTTTCAACCCCAAAAACAACCCCTTAGAAGTCGAATATTACAAATTCCCGTCTTAGCGAGCACCTACGTCCTATAAGTAACTCCTATGCAAAATTTCAAATTCCTAGCACGTGTAGTTTCTGAGATTTCGTGATGAGTGAGTGACCTTTCGATTTTATATATGGACCGTTTATTTTGAAAGTGGTGTAAGTCCATTTTTGAAAAAAATGAGCTATCACGTAATTCATGCTTAATTTAATGTAATTTTTTTATATATAACTAGTCCATTTTTAATTTCTCAAAAAAAACCCATATTTTGAACAACTTAAAATCGGTCGGTAAATGAAATTGCATAATCATCGACATACTAACCTTTAATTTTCTCGAAACAAAAGAAAATTGACTTACACCACTTTCAAAATAAACGGTCCATATATAGATGAGGAACAATGAGAGGATTCATACTATTGGTTCACATACCGGTCAAATTTCGGTCCAATTACGCATTCTAGGATATTTATTAAGAATTAATTGTAAAAAAATATTTAATATTTTTTTTCTCTGCTATGTTTAGTGAAATAATACTTTAAAAGGATTTCTTTTATTTTCTTACTTTGTTAAGATACAGTCCACTACTTAAACAGTGTTATGAATTCAAGCAGAAAATAGACAACGGAGAACTTTGACACTTGTTTCTGGCTATAGCCTTATGCAAGATGAAAAGTGATGAAAAACATATTAACACTTACATAATGGTTCCACAACCAATTTTGCTTATATTTATTCTTAAACACAGTGTACGGGTTGCCAGGATTCCTCTCATGAGATGAGTCTGATGAAGAGCTACTCTCTGAAGTAGATTTTTCATAACTTGTATCACGATCTCTATGTTTGCTTTTTGATTTCTTCTTTCTTCTAGTGTCTCTCTGCTTACCCTGGTACAGAGAATAGGCGCAGGTTCAAATCCCGCAAAAAATATGATATTTTTCGTCAAACATGGATACAAATCGATGTAAGGGAGCAGTTTTAAAACGATGATATTCTTCTAGATAAAAGAAAAAAAGGCTAATTTCTGACTTGTCACAAGAAGTACCTACCTTCGTTGAAAAAAATAAAACAAAAAAAAAACCGTAAATTTTACTAATTAAATACGTCAACCCTGGTCCCAAACAGAAGAGACAAAGTCATCGCTCACGCGATAGTAATTAATTGCTTAAATTAAATACTCCGCTAGATTAGATGAAAAGGTCAAATAAATCACAGTGATGTTACACTACGGAGGTGATATAAATAATATATATTATTTTATTATACAACACTGTCCTTGAGGCCAGCCGAGGCCAGGAGCATAAAGTGTAAACACGAACTGGTCTTGGGTTCGATGTCCACTCGAAATATTTATTTAAATTTATATTTTCATTTTCTCGCTCTGATGTCGAAGTAAAGCTCGGCGTTGAGCCTCCAGAATTCGGCAGAAGACGGAGAACGCAGTGTCTTAACGCTACGTTCACTCTTAGAAAAAGTGTATTAAAATCCATCCAATCCATCAATGAAAAATTAACTTTTGAATTTGTTTTTTATGATTATTTTAGACGTGCAATTCAAATAATCTGTTCTTATGTGACATTGTATTCATAATTTACATTTTTTATGTTTTCTATGATAATTCGATTTAAAATATTTTCATTTTCCGATATGGTGTCATAAGTTTCTGCCAACAAATACGTAGGATTTCTAAACTTGGCTTAAAGTCGAGCACTAAGAAATATATCAATACCAATACCACCTACCCCTTTTGGTGTGGGTGTCTAAATGTTATGTGACCTTATCCTACGCGCCTTTCCCCCTTACCTTCAGTTATAATAAATTAAACGTAAGAATAGTATTTTTACTTGGCTATAACAAATAAATCTTCATTGTATATATTTTTCTGTAAATACGATAGATTGTGGTTACGATATATGGAGGATACTTCCTGCAGGTAGTATTCCTAATTTGAACATTTTGTATGTAGTGTGACACTCAGAGACGAAAATTAAAATTAAAATAGCATAAGTATAGATTGTGATTGATATCTTTGACATAAAGGACACTACTACCACATATATAACGAATAGGACCTTTAAAAATGTATTAAACGACATTTATACTTACTATACCATTTTCTTCATTAATGTATTCAGTGCTGTAAAGCAATTTTTGTAATAAATGCAAATTATAAGTTAATATTTTTTACTAGGGAGTTTAGTATATCACTAGCTTAAAATTTCATTTCTTCGAGTGGGAATCGAACCCGTAATCTTTCGCGTATACAGTCGCATCTTCGCATCGCTGAGCTAAAACTAGTCTATTTTACTAGCCAAATTTCAAGATAATACCATATATTACGAATGGGTCATATTAATTTTTCTTAGATTTTAATTTTAACACATACCTGTCCAAGATTTCACTGGCGTTATTGTCCACTTCTGTGACCTGTATTCATGAAAATAGTATTTGTGTAGTTATTCGTTAAAATTTATTTAGTTCAGTTTTAATTTAGTTAATGGTAAAAGATGTTTAACTCTAAGTAACTCATTTCCTAATTATATTAAACAAGTCCAACGTTCTTTTTCCTAGCTAGCGTCGTTAAGAAACATTTTATGTGTAATATATTAATTAAAAGGAACTTGCAACTAAATTGAAGATGTCAAAGATAATTGATGCAAACTTAGTAAGTACATACCTTTGAGTAATAATCTGGAAGTCTATTTAAATAGGGAAGTTATATTAATGAAAAAAATAGGGTTCTGTACTAAGAGAAATATTGATTTAATCTTTTTATTTAATTAAGACCGCTGTGTGATAGTACCTGACTTGTGGGTTCGATTTCCGTTTGTAAAAATGTTATTTAATGGATCTGGTAAGAAAATAAAACACGGCGTTCAGTTCCGCCAGTCAACAGCAATGTTTCGAAAATTGGACGAGAATTAAGGCACAGAGTGTCATATCACTAGGCTCTACCTGGATTACCCGCTTTATACGGCACACAACGTGAAAATAAAAAAAAAGATAATAAATAATGCTTACTGTGCTTCACCTCGGAGTAACTTTACAGGATCTATTTCAATAAATATCTATTAAATTAAAGAAACACATTAATAAGAAAAAATCATATAGTTTCATAAATAAATGTTGGATTTCTTTATAACATCTTAATACTTACCACGGATGGATTACTGAAAATATTTATATTATATAATATTAATTTTGATTAAAACAATATATGTAGGTATTATTTAAATCTAATATATAAAAAAACTATCCATTAGTGACTAAAGATAACGCACAACCGAAATTACGCGGCGTTGAACGCTGAAATTTGGGATATCGGTTCCTTGGCTAAGGGAACGCTAAAGAATTTCCCGTAAACTCCTACCGGAAAGGAAAAAATGCATGCAAGTAAATTTGTGGACGACAGCTAGTTCTTTGTAGTATATTTTTTTTAAGCAGAGGGAACCTGGAACCCTGTTGTTAAGACAATTTCATTTCCCATGTTACCAAATCTGGATGCATTGTGTCTTGAGTAGCAAAACTCAACGCCGCACTATTTCACGTCAAAGGGTCTTATTGCGTTTAGAAGCATCACAATATCCTATTCTATTAGGAATATGTAAGTGCTTCGTAGCTTTGCTTTGGGAACGTTTGATGTACTCGTATGAATAATATATTGAAAAGATGGAAATATAAATATAGTTTCCCTACGGAACGACAGTGTTTTAACACTAGGTTCCAAGGTTCCCTCTGCCTACCTTGATAAGTCGGGGATACAGCGAGGAGCAAACAATAATAAAAATATTGTATTTATATATGTACATATAAATATATCTAAAGTTCTTCCGTTACTGACAGAAAAATAATGTGTAGAGTCTTAACACTAGGTGCCCAGGTTCTCTTCTCCTTGTGTGCCACATGTGGCATACACCGTAGAATAAAAAAAACAATTTAGTGGCACATCTCGCCATCACGCTTTTTCTCTTACAGCGAGCAAATTAATACTTGTCTGTCAATTCTACTTTGTAAATTAATAAAAATGTATTCAAATCAATCATATACAATTTCACACGAAATGGAGCATAAAATAAAAGTTTACATAAATGAAGATTAATCATTATAAAATTTGATAAAAAGTAAGAATTAATTTATACTAATTTGTCACAAAATATCAAACGAGGACAGCCGCATCCGTTATGTTTGAAAACAATTTTTCAAACATAACGGATGCGGCTTATCGGCGGAATTTTTTTTTAATTTTCGCAAATTATGTATGTAGTATGATTTATGTTATTTTCTTTTTTTTAGCTTTACGCTGAACCTAGTGTAAAACACTCCATTCTCATTAAGATTCTCACTCGGAACTTAACGCCGCGTTTTTCCTCGTTACCAGATTAAAGAAATTAAATTATTAAATATTTCTTTTCCTCCAATGGTTGTCGAACCCACAACTTCTAGAGTCGCGTCGTTATGCCTCTGTGAAACGATTTACGTTAAAATTTTATATTTAAAAAACATAATTTTACCTGTTATGACGATTTGTGTCCATAATATTTTGTATGGCTTGACGCAATATGTTTGCCTATTGAAAAAAAAAAAATATATTTTTTTAACTTTGTAAGCAACGTAAAAATAATCGTATAACTCTGAAAGCTTTACAACAAAGTAAACGCTATAATAGTTTGAGCCACAGTCACGGGTTACTGAGCATTCAAATAAAAAATACCGACTTTTTCATTTATAGTTTGTTTTTTCAGCTTTCGCTTTGTCCGGTTACTACAGAGAAAAAAAAACGAAAATAATTCCTATACCCCTAAATACTAATCGAACCCACTATCGTCGCGTATCAAAATCCTGTACTGCTGCTATTGCTGCATAATAAGTAACCGCAATGATAAACGTAATATACGTACCAAATCATTAGATTTTCTAAAATTCGTGTATAAAACTCGTTGACTGGTTTTTCCATATCTAGAAATCAATGTCAATTTAAATTTTAAAATTACTTTGATTTTTTATTATATTTAATTCTGCCTCACGCTTTCAGTCAGGTCAGGTTAAGGGAACCTAATATCTAGGCTCATTGTTCTCCATTTTCCGAATTCAAGACATTACCATAGCGGGAAAATGAAAGAAAATTGATTTCCCTCATAGGGAGAATAGATATTTTTTTAACTTCACACTGTATCTGCGTATAGCATGATAGACTGAGACAACGTAGTGTTAAAACATTCCGTTCTCCACTTTCTGTGGACATGTAAAATGGACATGTTAAATATTTCATTTCCTCAAATGGAAATCGAATCCGTAATCTTGTGCCCCTACGCTACGACTGGCCTTATATAATTTTATATCATTTTAAGCCAAAAAAAGATCACTTTTTTAAAAAATAACAAATTATAAAACTCGAAAACTTACGTTATACCAAGATTGTCCAAATTTCCATATACGAGAGCCGTGTCCGATTTCTGTGGATATTTCACCGCGGACGTAAGCATTTTAAAGCTGGGCTGCAGCAGCGTGTGCCCGGGATGTATTGGCTCGGCCTCAGGTAAATCTTCTACAGATTGGGGCACGTCCAGTATACTTTCGTCGCTAGATTGTATGTTTCTCCTCTGTTTTTGTTTTGGAATGGTATATTTATTGTATTTGTGTTGATAGTTGGATTGGTTTTGGTTTTTGGTGATGGTTGTAAGTTCAAATCTAATTGGGTGGGTATTTCCATTCGGAAGAATAAGATCTCGTCTTGAAAATTAGGTAGCATATGGGGAACGGAGTATTTCAACACTACCTTTCCTTTAATACTATCGAGATGTTCCATAAATAATTAATAAGCACAAATGTATGTAATTTAACAAATAATAGAATATTAGCTGTGCTTTGTCTTATAACCAGTGTAAAGAGATGAAAATATTAAATATTTTATTCCCCCAAATGCGAATCGAACCCACCAACCAAAAACTACTTATATATTAAATAATTATATTAGACTTAATGAACTAATTTGCTGTTAACATCAAGTAAAGGATTCTTCCGCTACATGGATATTCACTTTAGTGTTCTCGCAACAAGAGTTGTTAGGCGATGTTTAGATGTACAATGAAACTTGCCTAAATACTGTTAAATTTAACTATGGTTTTTAGGTATATTATTATATATATTATGAAATCCTTTATAACTTGAAAACCTCAAAAACATAAAAGATCTAGGAAGGATATGCTTTTCAAAAAATATTGACATTCCTCTGAATGGAAATTGAACCTATTACCATCGCAATAAAAGTCAAACTCTACACAACTGTACACTGATATTATTTGGTCTGTACCTGTATTTCTCTATTACAAAATTTCTTTTATTTACAATCTACAAAACTTTTAAACAATGAAACTTAGTATTTATTAGAATACCTACATATTTTAGTATTTTCAATAATTTCTAAATTAAAAAGAATGTATTATATGACTTACTTTAAGTAGTCGAAATAGAGTTGGCACATCTTTTGCAAATATATGTATTGCTGGTACTTCGATTATAATATTCTAAAAGAAAATAAAAAATGCCTAAAGTTACACTTAGTACAGATATATTACGCACACCTGCTTCTTTAATGCCTGCTTGCACTAAAACATGGTTAACTTTCCTAGATTGTACTGCTTTCTTTAGGGGGGAAAGAATCTAAAATTGGAAGCTGGAGAAGCCTTACTAACACGACAAACTGACTGATGTTTTGTTCATAGTAAGGTGTAATTCGTGGGGCAGAGGTCCAGCAGTAAACCCAATGCCTCCAGAATTCGGCGGTTCTCCACTGAGAACGGAAGTGACTTAATGGGAACGGAATGTCAGGTTCCCTCTGCCTACACTAGGATGAGGATGGGATGTGAGATAGAATGTGAAGATTTATAAGAAAAATATTCTCAAGGTATTAAGTTAAGTCGCTTCCCACGAATATATATACGTGTAAGTCAAACTACGCGAAGAATTTTAATGTGGTTTTCACTGATAAAAGAAGCAGTAACGTAAATAATAGAAAACAAAAATAATACTTACAAATAAAACTAAATACAAACTAAAATTCACCATTACTTCAGCTTAAATACAAAAATCCTTTTATCCCCAAGATACGATATATGTAAATATATGAATATATCGATTTAATATATCTTTCTAAGTTCAACAATACTGGCTATTGTACATTTCTATTTGTGGCAACCGGCAACCTCCACAACGATTGTACTGAAAGTTAAATATTGAATGCAAACCGTGAAATGGAATATCTTATATTTAATCTTGTATTGCAGTTTAAAATTTTAACCTCTTAATGGTAAAATAAAAATGTTAGGTTTTATATGGTTTATTTTATTTTTTGTTCTTTTAGTAAGGTTACTTGCGTAGGCGTGTAAGTGTAACGAGACGGTTGTCGATTTGAATTCTTCTTGGAACCTTGGTTTTTTAAAGTATTTTTTTTTTCCTTAGTGTGGAAGAATAAAAATATTTCAAATAAACCCATGTCTGCATATAATATAATAGCAGGGTAGGCAAAGGGAACCTAGTTCTGAGATACTCTGTTCCACATTTCTCTCTGCAAACTGGAGGCATTGCATGTTCAGTGGTGGAACTCAACCAAGCAGGAATCGAAGCTGCAACAGTTGCGCCGTTTTCAATAAAAAAATTGTAATTTTTTTGTGACATTCTACAAATAGAAGGCCAGAATTGTGCAAAATAAATATCATTTTATACATTTGAAATCGACACTCTTCAATTTGGATTTAAAGCTAAACTGCAATTTTAAATGTTATTAATAATGTAATAAGATACAAATTTGTTTGTCAGGGATATGTTTGGCACAGTGGGCATCCAGACTCCTACGTCTCGTTTATGCCTTATCTACATCTTCGTAAGTTGTCTGCGCTCCACCCTTGATCAACTGAAGGTCAAATACTTGAAACTAATTAAACTTTTCAGCTTTAAATACTTTGGATAAATTAAACAATCGAAAGTTTATTTTCGATGGGGAACAAAATACAAGTATTGCTCGTTTTTGGAATTTATGGTACACTTGTTGGAATCCAGTGTTGAAATACTCTATTTCTATTAAGAAGTGTCTTCTCGTTCTTGCATTTTGAATTGCGAAAATCAATGCTGTGCTTTACCTCGTGACTAGAGCAAGGAAATGGTGGAAATCGAACCCACGACCTGCGTTTACAGTCACATTATGCCTCACATTATGCCTCTTCGAGACGGGCCTTTCCCAATAGTGTTATTAATTTATATAAAAATTTTGTTTCATGTTTCAAAATAAAAAAAATATCTAAGTCAATATTTTTTAAAAATATATTTTTAATAAATATGCAATAAAAGTGATCGTACAAATATAATAAATAAAAAATCTGTAATATAATAAAATGCTTAAGTATTCTAAAATTACAATTTCTTTGGAATGTAAAGTATTTTTGGTATAATTTTTAACATTAATCTACAGGTGGACGAACTTTACTAGCAAAACTTCCCATTATGTTTCCGGGTGGGAAGTAATTTGCTACAACGTAAATCTGGCCTTCTTTTGTTCTAGCAATACCCACACCAAGATCTTTACTATCCTCCCAAACAACTTGAGAGAAATGTCCTGAACCTAAGTTTTCTGGTTCCCTGCCGAAGGAATGATTATTAATTTCACTGTACCACTTATCCACAGGGTCTCTTCCAGATAACGTGAAACTAGGATCGGAAGACCAAGCATAGAATATGTTTTCTCCATATTCATTCTGATCTCTGTGTTCCACAATACCTTTTTTGGCAATAGCCTTAGCCCACTCTTCTGCGTATTTACACATTTTCTTATTAAGCTCAAGTGGTGGTACTCTGTGCTTGCTTCGATATTCATTATGAGCGTCTAAAAATTCTTCTTCAAATTTCTCATTAGACACAGATACACTTCTGAATTTTGTGACTAATTCAGATGCAAGTTCTCCTAAATTTTTACTGTTTCGTGAATTGGGGGATGGGGGTGACAAAATACCATTCTTGGAAAAAGAAAACGAGGATAATGAACTCCTAGATTCTCTGCCTGAATTTGAGTTTACGGAGTTCCGAAACTGATTTGCTCCTGGAGGAGGGACATTTTTTACGAATTGTCCAGTAAAATTACCTGGTGGATAATAATTGGCTACTACATACAATTTTCCTGATTCACTCTTAGCTTTTCCAATTCCAAGCTCTCTTGTACCTTTCCAAATAATCTGTGTAAAATGACCACATGTTAAAATATCCGGTTCTTTACCAAAATGGAAGTCGTTAATTTCATTATACCATCTGTCGATACAATCTTTTGCTCTTATTTTAACATCAGGATCAGGAGACCAGCCACTATATATGCTTTCTCCATAAGTTTGGTTCATACTATATGACATCGAATCTTTTTTTGCTAGTTCTTCTGCCCATTGTTGACTGATCTTACATATATCTTTGTTTAAAACTAATGGTTCTACCCCATGTTCTCTTCTGTATTCGTTGTGCACTTCTAATGCTTCGTTCTCGAAGTCCTTGGACTTAGACCGAAAAAGCTTACTCTGAAAAGAAGAAAAAAAATGTATAAATAATAAATAGTATAGTATAGTAAAAAAATGTATAAATAGTTGTGAAATATTCTGATAATTGGATTCTAATGATTATAATATAACTAGCGACCCTATTGCGGCTTCGCCCGCTTTTACTACTGGATTATTCATATAATGTATGTTTGCAAAGCACTTAAGATAATGTGAAAATTAATTAAACCCTAATGCAACCCGCATTTTCGTAGTTTCAATAAGGATTATCCAATTGTTTTACACAGCAAGGATTTTTTAGTAGGTACCGTAATTTTAAATCTGTGCTACTAATCTTTTCAAGTACTTATTAAAATATATTTAAATTACTATTTTTAGATAGTTAAATGACATTGGCATCTAAATCTTCGTTGCTATAAAGGCAGGCGTGTTTTTTTTTTCGAGCTTGTGGTTAATGCTGAAGAGGGTATTCTGTCCCTGATGAAAAGCAAGCACTACGTGGCTGCCTGTAACGAAAATTAAATAGAATGCATCGGCCGGGAGTTGAACCCGGGCTGCCCGCGTGGCAGGCGAGCATTCTACCACTGAACCACCGATGCGTGTAAGGCAGGCGGGCGCGGCGGACTCGCTTGTATAAGCATAACGTCGCGAGGCGCGTTTCGCAGCAAGGATTTTTTGATATTGTAACAACTTCTAAAGTACTTATTAAAATGAAAAACAGAAAAGACAGTTTTGATCTACATTAAATGGCCAACGTAACTAATATACTTATTTATATGCTGAGAGTAAGGGATAAGTGAAACTTGACTCGATACAGTTGATGTGTGAACGGCGTGATGTGTCAACAATTAAATGCGTTTTTCTCTAAAACTATTTGCAATTTCGAAATAGTTTAAAAAGCAAATTTTATCTTCGTTGAACGTAGAAATTTAATAAAGTATTTTAAAGGATAAGGATTAATACCATTATGGAAAAATATCCCTCACAATAAAAAAATATATTGAAATTACTATTTTTAAACAGAAATATGATCACTACACGTTATTCTTAAAAGATACGAATATGCCATCGCTGACTTTTTTGTAGATCTTATTAAGAGGAACAATACTCCAGTACATTTTTTTCATGTAGTATTTACCATGAAAGCAGCGCATGCGCCAAAGTGTCTCAGCGGGTAGCACTTTATACACATTTATCGTATTTATGTAAATTTACATAAGAATGTACAAATAATAAACTATATATAAACCTTCCCTGAGAAATACTCGACCTAATGGTGAAAACCGCATCCAAATCCGTTAGGTGGTTTAGAAGAAGAAGAGTTAGAAAGTTCAGACAGACACAAAAAGCGACTTTGTTTTATAAGATATAGGATAGGATATAGGATAGTTAAATAGAGAAGTAAGAAATCTTTTAAATAGATGTAAGTATATTTTATTCTTTCATCGAGTTCAAATAAACTCTCCATATATTATTGTGAAGCAAAAATTTTGTATTCATTATTACGAAAATTTCTAACAGAAGATTGTATTTGGCACAATTATGGTTTATATAGGGAAGTGAAATATTTTTAATTAATTAAAAAAAGACACTTCCACTTCCTACTTTACTTGTCTTAATGGGGTCAGAGTGTGTAAAAACTAGGTTCCCAGGACCTCTCTGCCTATCTTGGTATGTGCGAGATAAAGCGTGAAGCTGAAAAAATAAAAATACTAGCGTGTATACACACAAGCATATTGTTAAGAAATATTATTGGTTACGCCTTTGTATTAAATGATTTTAGTGACGGGTTTCGTACGCGTCAATTCTTTAGTCCACTAAATACTTAAATCATTAAAAGGAAATTGTTTAGTTAATTGATGTATTTAATAATAACCTACTTTCGACGCCCGCAGCCGATAACAAGTGTGATACATTTAGTAATTTACAATGTCTATGTGAGGTTACGAAATTTCAACAAAAATATGTATATTTTTTTTTATATTATCTTTTGTTATTAGAAAGTATTTTCAAAGTAAAATATTTTTTAGTAAAATATTTTCTTTTGTTATTAGAAAGACTAAGGATGGTATTAAGTGAGAGAGTAAAGAGAAGGAGAAAGTGTTTTTTTTTCCCATAAAAAAACTCTTTATCACATAAAGAGTTACAAAGCGAGGAGCGAGAGAGACAAAGCAAAAAAGTAAATACAAAAAAATATTTTAATTATAAGAAATGTTTTTTGTTTTTTAAAATAGACTAAGGAAAACTTAATGATTACTTTTAGCTTTTACAAAGTTGTCATATCGGGATTCTATTTTAATAAATTTTCCGCTTTAGATTATTCTCATATAGAACAGTAAGCTACATGAAAGAAAAAGAGAGAACCTAGTGCTACGACATTCCGATTCCCGTGTCCTTTTAAAATTCTTATCGTATAAATAGTTTCTCCGAACAGGGGTCGAACCTATAACAATCGCGTTAAATTTCAAGCTCAACCCTATCATTTCGCAGCATTTCCTTTTAATGATGACGACCTATTTTTTTCTGTCTTTCAATGCAGCTATCCCATAATATTTTAGTATAATATTCTTCATACATATTAGATACATTCAATTAATGAAGATCAGAGTAAACACATGTCTGTGAAATATTTATATTTATATAATAAGCAACAATTTCCTCGAGCACTTTCGGAAAGTGAACACTTATTTCTTCTACAACCATTTGTCCGCCCAAAGTGGGTAAACAAAACATGCCACCATTTTCTTCCTACGCATATAAAGAGCATTATACATATGTCATCTCAGCCTAAATAATATATTATAGATAGATTTCATAAGACCAACTTCACGCTGTATCCCGTGCACCGCAGGATAGGCAGAGAGAATCTAGTGATGAGACACTTTTTTCCCCACCTTTCGAATTCAGACATTACGTATTACCAGAGTATAGAATTTTTTTATTTATGGAAATCCTAGAGGTCACATGTACAATTTAGGTAAATAGCAACTTGTAGTAAAAAGTAATTTATTTTTTAAATATTAGAAATCAGTTTCATTTTCGTAATTAATTTCTATTTTTTTTTTCATATGAAGTAACGGTAGCTATATAGATATTAAAACTGTTATAATAAACGAATATCCTTCCCACAAAGTTAATCTTTGCTACTAATGTATAAAAATATATATTTTTTATCAAAACTGTTGTTCGAAGTTGTTATAATTTAATAATTAATTTAATTAAAATATTAATGAGATCAGTGATGGCGCAGCGGCACAATCGTAAAACTGTAAATACTAAAGATTGCTGGTTCGATTTCCACTCGAGAAAATAAAATATTTATTATTTTAATTTCTTCGCTCTGATGTCGAGATAAAATGCGGCGGTAAGTTCCGCCACTTAACACGCAATACCACCAGATTTCAGCGGAAAGTGATTAACGAAGCCCTGCCTATCCTGCTATATGCGGGATAAAAAAGGACAAACGTATAATGTAAAAGAACCTTTACAACGTGGCTAAAAGCGCTGCTTACACAAACTGTAACACACCTACTTATATTTGCGACAAACCATCGACATTTCTATTTAACTAGCAAATATATTTTGGGGACGAGACCCTCGGTTAATTGACAAATGTTTGCTAATGTAAATGTTATATTGGGGTTAGCAATATTATACTTAATTTTTTTTCACGCATTACTTTCACGCTTTATCCCGCATGTGGTAACGAAAACCTAATGTTAAGATACTTCGTTCTCTTTTAGGAACGAGATCCACGATAAATAAACAAATGTTTGTAAGCTTAAATTTATAAAACTTTTATGATTCACGCTTTATCCCGCACGTGGGAAAGAGAATCTAATGTACCTAATGTATCTAATGTGAATTTAAATTGGTCTTTATATCTCGAAATTTTGGCAGTTTGTTGGGGAAGGAGTGCCTTAACACTAGGTTCCCTCTACATACCCTCACTGTACACAGAATACAGCGTAAAAAAAATCATCTAGTACATTCGAATATGATGTATGTAATTCTCGCTAGTTCCCAGCAATATTAATTAAAGATCATGCGGAACGTACTATTGTGCTAATCTACGCTATCTAGGAACCGCTGTGGCCGCCTTTGTTAATAACCGGTGCGGCCATTATTCTAATTTTATCCAATTATATGTATGTAGGTATGTTTTTAATTATTTTTTTAGGCAAAGGGAACTTAGTGTTAAAAGTCTCAAGGTATTATGGTTGAGTAGCGGATTTCAACCTCGCGCATTGTACCGGAACGAAGAAATGAAGATATTAAAAACATTAATTAGCCGGGAGCCTAGGGATTGGAGTGTTTTAACTCTAGATTTCCTCTACCTACATGCAATAAACTATACAACGTAAAGATAGAAAAAAAAACAAAATTGAACGGAATGTTCCTAAAACATTTTAAATGAATGAATACTTAATGAGCAAAATGTAACAAGCAAACAAACCTACTTTTGCATTTTGTTAATATATGAATGTGATACTTCTAAAGCTAATTATTTACAAAAAAAGAGATACAAGATTGCTTCAGCCAAAATTCGAGGAAGCAACTGTAGCGTGAAAAGATTTTTTAGCTCTTAGCTCTTAGTTTATCTTTTTTCTTTATTTAAGTAACATCTGGTGTAAATACAGAATGAAAGACAGACTTTTGTTTCAATGATGTTAAATTTTATGTATAAACAAACAAATCGTTTGCCGACATAGGCATAGTAGAGTAAGCAGAGGGAACTTGTATTAAGACAATCTGTTCTCCACTTTCCGTTCAATTTTTAAGATATGGCGTGTTGGGTGACGGAACTCAACGCCGCGCATCGATATATTGAATTATATAAATGAAAAAAAAAACCAAATCCCTGTAGATATCCTGTTAAAACGGAATTCACCGTGAAGCTAAAAAAAATGTTTTTTAACGAAAACGTTATGCTATAGAGAAAATTAAGCTGTTTTTTCTAAATAATCTCTAAAAACGAATATACTAAATATAATTATATTAATATCTTCATGCAAAAATAATGTAATTTAAATTTTATTTTACACATTACTTCTCAAAGTAAGATACGAATTCACAATTATCTTGTACAGTTAGATATATTTCAACTCAGCCGTTACGGTTCCATTCGCAGAAATATGTAGATAAGACAGAGACCAATAAATTAAAGAAAAAAAACAGCTTCACGCTATATCCCGCACACAACAGGATAAGTGGAGGGAAGCTAGTGTTAAAACACTCTGTTCCCCATTTGACACCGAATCCTGGGAACATTACGAGTTGAATGGCGAAACTCAACCACGTAGTTTACCTTGACACCAGAGAAAAGAAATAATAATATTAAATTAAATATTTCATTTCCTCGAGTGGTAATCGAACCCACAACCAGTCCAGTTAAAAAATATATTAAAAATATGTATTTACCATCTCGATATATTCGTTCCTTTATCTCCCACTCAGTGTGATCCTGCCAATTTGACTGTCCTACTTAAGCCGTCCATCCTTTCTGAATGCGAATGCTATTATGAAATTTAGTGTTATCACAATATATTTGTTTCACTCACATCACGTATAAGAGAAAGAGAAACAATACACGATAAAACGTCTCTATATAAAGCCCTATCAGCGATTAAAGTACAATGTGTAAAATTTTTATCAAATTTGATTTTTTATCGTCATTTCTTTGGATTTTTAGTTAAAATTCACTAAAAAAAAACGTGTTGATAGTTAAAAATTTGACAGACAACTGAGGTACAGACAGGTGAATGACAAATGAACAATAGTGGGATTGTTGATGAGAATTAGCGGTTTTTTTTAAATTATACCTACATCGAAACAAAGAGGTAGGCAAAATGCGAAAGTCACGGAAATTGATACGGCACGTAGTACGCGCGGTGATTTTGATTAAGTATTGGCAGGTAAAATTGGCGAGTTTTTATTAATATTTTTGTCGCGTTTTTATAGGTACAGTATATCTGACGTGTGTGTAGGAAATGATAAAAGATTTAAAAATCGTGACGAACGTATAACTTACTTAAATAATATTGTTAGTGTATTAACAAGATGAATATACTTTTATTAAATATGTGAATAAATTTTACATTTTTAAATATAAATTATTATAAAAAAGATACATTTAAAAATATAAAAAAACACTCTTCCGAGGGCGGGACAAGGGTCCAAGCCATCGGTGGCTAGGGCTCCAGAGAGAGGAACCGCCGCACAATACGTGCCGTCTCAAGTAATACTGCCTTCTGTATCCGGTTCTTGATCCAACAGCTAAGCGATAGCCTCTTAAGGTGTTGGTCGAGGCTTTTCGCTATTAGACCGTTAACCGAAACCACTATCGGCACAATGATAGTCGCATTGACATCCCACATGGCGGTAATATCATGGGCTAGGTCCAAATATTTAGATTGTTTTTCTTTTTCGGCCTTCACGAGATTGTCATCATGTGGGATAGTAACGTCAACAATCACTGCGCGGCGCGCCGCTCGGTCTACTAGTACTATATCAGGTCTATTGGCAACAATATACCTGTCAGTAATAATAGACCGATCCCAGTAGAGCAAAGCACAGCTATTTTCAAGAACAGACATGGGATTGTACCTGTAGTAAGGCACCTCCACTTCTACAAGGCCATATTGAAGAGCAAGTTGCTGGTGTATTATCTTGGCTACTTGATTGTGTCTATGCAAATACTCACCATTAGCAAGATGAGAACAACCAGAGACAATATGTCTGAGGGACTCCCCAGGTCGATGACACGCCCGGCAGATGTCGATAGTGCCATCTTTCATAATATGTAGTTCCGTGTCTTGATAACTTCGTCCATAATTGCACAGACAAAACCTTCAGTTTCTCCGAAAAGATCCCCAAACTGTAACCAAGATAATGATGAAGCAGTATCCACGTCCTGGCCCACTAGGGCTCTATGGAATCTACCATACAGCTCCTTGCTCTTCCATACAGCCATGCGATCAGAAGTAGTAAGTACTACAGGCCGACGCCAGTTCTCTTTGCCCAAGGAAAGAGGAGTAAGGCCTTTGTCAACTGTTACCACATCCTTGTGCATATCCACGTCAATCTTGAGAAAATATTCTCTAAGACTGCATATCTCGTGGTTATGGAGGTTCTTGACATTCAAAAAGCCACGACCTCCACACTTACGCGGGATATACAGTCTCATTACAGACGAACGCGGATGGTGCATTCGATATGTCGTCAACAATTTACGTATTTGGCGATCTACGGAGTCTAACTCAGTCTGCGTCCATCTTACAATGCCAAAAGTATAGGCTAAAAGCGGTATAACCAACCGTTGAAAGCACGCACCTTGTTGCCACCAGATAAAAGGCTGCCAAGCACTTTTTTCAGGCGACTAAAGAAACGCTCCTTCACTAATTGCTTTATGCTCCGCTCATCAATACCCAATGCTTCAGACATTCCAAGATATTTATAAGTCTCACCTTCACCAAGAGTTCTGAAGGAAATAAAATCTGAAATGCAAATATTATCAGATCTTATCACACTCCCCCGCACTACATGCATGCTAGCACATTTATCGACGCCAAATTCCATTCTTATATCACTACTAAAAGTTTGAGTTACCTTTAGTAGCCGCATAAGATCAGAACGTTTTGACGCAAATAATTTCAGATCATCCATGTACAGCAAGTGAGATATGACCTTACCCCCCCGGCGAAGACGAAAGCCTAAACCTGAATCCTCTAACAAAGTGCTAAGAGGATTCAGAGCTAGGCAAAACCATAAAGGACTCAGACTGTCACCCTGAAATATACCCCTCTTTATCCTTATCGGTTCAGACGTTGCAGGAATATCACACTCCCCTAGATGACGAAGGACAGTGACCCATTGTCCCATACAAGCCTCCAAAAATGATCTCAAAGTCATATCAATCTTATATAACTCCAAGACCTTCAAGAACCAAGTATGTGGCACTGAATCATATACCAAAATTTTGTTACGAACAATATGTCCTGTGATTTTTTTATTCAGAATAGATGTAAGGAGCTTATAGATGGTAGGTAAGCATGTTATTAGGCGATAGTTTTTAGGCTCCGTGGTACATCCGGATTTGTATGACAGGAATGTTACTTAGTATTAGTGTATTTATTATTAATGTTGTAAGAATATAAAATTAAAAACTAAATCAGCTTCACGCTGTATCCCGCACAATGCAAGGTAGGCAGAGGGAGTCGAGTGTGAAGACACTCTGTTTTGCATTTTTCTCCGAAATATGCAGGCATTGAGTCTTTAGTGGCGGAATCCATGCCGCGGAATTCCGTGGAATTCTTTGGTGGGTGGAAGCATGCGATCGTAAAAGCGACAGATTTTGGGTTCAATCCTACTCGAGGAAAGGAAATATTTAATATTTTAATTTATTCGCTTTGGTTACAAAGGAAAGTGCGGCGTTAAGTTCCGCCTCTCAACACGCAATGCCTCCAGAGTTCGGCGGAAACTGAGGCGAAGCCAAGTCTAAGTCTAGTCTCTTAAGTATATACAGGGTGTCCCAGGAGCCAACGATAAAACGAAACCAGGTGATAGACCAAGTCGTGACAGTTATGAGAAAAATATAAAAAAAAATCTTTGTCATGTATTTTTCATATTATATTGATTTTAAAAAATATCGCAAAAACCGACACCCTGTGATGGTTTTTCAAGTCCCAGGACTACAAATATTACTCTTTGTTCATTTTTTTTTCTGTAATGTAATCATGAGTAACCCTTCTGTGAATTACAGTTTAAGATTTAAACATACCTGCATCAGTTTTCAATAAAATGTGGTGTTTTTGCCAAACATTAAATTCAAAATATTTAGTACACCCAACTTTAACCGACTGTACTAATAAAAAAAATGTACTACACTTGTTTTTGCAAGTAACTTTAAAAGTTGGCGCATTTAATCTGGATTCCGAAATGGTACGACACTTGCTGGATTACTTCTTTGTTGAAGAGAGAAAAATCGAAATACCCGATAATCGGGATGACGTTCAGCTTTTTGGTATCTTTTCCGATACATTCTAGCTGCAGCATTTGCGTTACATAACCATTCTCCATGAATGAAATGCATATTGGCAACGTGTCATAGACCGAGTATATGGCCTGCGAGAGCCCGGATTCGAGCACTGTTCTTATAATT
>HE669499.1:0-14068 GCA_000313835.2 Heliconius melpomene melpomene | reverse complement strand
TGTCTCCAAAATAGACCGGAAAGTGGAGTATGGATTATTCTCAGTACTAGGTTTTGTCTGTCTCTAACCTGTTTTATGCGAGACAAAAGGTAAATGTGAAAAAAGTAAAAAGAGTATATAATAGAGACATAGTGGGGCTTTCCACTCCATATGAAATGCTTTCAGAATTCGGAAGAAAATGGGAAACGAAAGTGTATTAACACTACGTTCCCAGGTTCCCTCTGCCAAGCGTGAAAATAAATAAATATGTAATACATACGAGTGATCCAGCATCTGTTTTATATTGGGTAGCAGAGGGTCTCTGGAGATGTACACTTCGGACATATGAGCACGTGTTACACAAAACTTATCAATACATCTCTTAGTCGCCTCCAGACTGAAGTAACAGCTGTGCAGGAACCTCATGAGTAAGTGATCTTCGGAACCTGAAAAATTAAATTTTATTAACGTAAATACCTACAAGTAGTAAAAGTAATTCTTTGAGGTGTTCCTACGTTGCTGGGTAGGCGGAGAGAGCCTAGTGTTTAAAGTCTCCGCTCCACGCCTTCCGCCTAAAGGCATTGCGTGTTGAGTGGCGGAACTTTACGCCGCGCTTTTGCCTAGGTTTAACAGTTATTAATAATGAAATAAATATGAGTTTTTTTAAACTGACACACAGTTTACATTACTCTAAAAAAAAGCCCACAATTAAATTTAATTAAGCAAACGTATAAAACATGAAGTCCTTTATTATATCTGCATTTAATTTTTGTGTGAATTTGCAATGTATTTATACAATACTACTTATCTTTTACTTTTTATTATAATTTAAACGGAAAATTACTGGCACAGTATCTAAATTTAGTATATACTATATATAAACTTTTACTTAAATACCTGCTGCCCTTAACATATCAAATTTTATTTTTATTTATTTCGACGTAGGTTATTTATATTGCAAACTCAGAGTTTGACCGTTAACGAGGTTTTTTTTGTTTATTTTGGTTTCTTAATTTATAAGCTAATTTTTGAAATTATCACATTTTTTATATATATATAAAATGCATTAATTACATAATTGATGTAGGTTTTTATATGAAGAATAATAATATAATTGAAAATATTATTAAATGTTTAAAAATTATCATTCTTGTCTCCATTTCACGCGGTTGACTTGTATACCTATTACAGTACGGTCAACAAGTCTTGGCCGCCCTAAAATTTGATTTTCTGAACTTTTGTGCAATATTCAATCGGGAAAAATATAATGAATAATAAGATAAATCATAAAATCATTTAGAACTAACTACCTTAAGAACGGCCAAGACTTGTTGGTCGTACTGTACCTAGATACAATTAAATGTAAATATATATAGTAAAGTATTGTATTATATGTAACTTAAAACTTACCGATGTCTTCGGGTATATGAGATTCCTTTGACATCCATTCCTTGATAGCAATCAAGTCTTGCTTGTAGTCGTGCGGCATTTTTAGTACTAGAAATAAATAATAATAAAAAATATTATAAGACTTTCAATTTTTTAACTTAAAAAAATATATAATTTTTATTAGTGTTAACATTAGAAACAAACAACACTAAAGTATTTAGCTTCTCTAATATTTTAACAGTTAACTCAGACCATTGCCATTCACATACGAGTACTCTCGTTAAAAATGATTAGCAATCCACTATCCATTTTCCACCAAATTATGGTGCTATTGTCGAATGACGGAACACAACGCCGTGTTTTTCCTCCTCTTGAGAGGGAATCAAAGCCAAATCTAAACATAAATAAAGAAGTACTTTATTTTTAAATAAAAATAAAAAAAAATACAGTCGAATTGATAACCTCCTTTTCTTACAGAAATCGGTTAAAAAATACATTTTCTCAATATAATAATTAATTTTACACTTTTAGTTGAGTACAGTTCTATTAATTACGTTGCATTACTTTTCTTATACATATTATATTCATAGTACAACCAAAAAGAATATTTGGCATATATATATAAAAAAAAATAACTTACCTTACTGACTTGTCAGTTGATCTTTGTTTTAGTACGCTGCGATCTCGCACTAGTGCCCGTCGACGAGGATATCTTATCGTATACTGAAGAACATGCAGGCAGCACTGGTGGTTTCAAGTTTTTTCCTATAATAAATTGGTGTCATCAGATGTCAATTTAGAAGTGACAGAAATCATTTAAAGTGATTTAATTTTCATTGTTCTTTTGTGATATTTATGAAATCGTAGCTTCTATCCTCCTGATTTGGATTTGACAAATTTATTTTATAGATATTAATTTTTTCTGTTTTGTTTTCATTATGTTCTAACAAAGATAATGTTGTTATTGGTAGTGGCGAAACACAACGCCGCGTTTTGGTTGGGGTAGTGATTATATTTATTTTAAAATATATTTTGCTAAATATGAAAAATTGTTAATATAAGATTAATAGTTTATCAATGCCTTATCAAACAGCAATATTAATAAAATATATTATAATAATTACAAATTCCTTAAAGTACCTAAGTACGTTTTATGTAATTCCATTTTACCTTGTAAGTTATTAGAATGTCAGTCTGCCAGTCTTTTCGCACTGATAGGTAATTATGGCGATTTGTAAATTAAAATAGCCTTAAACGAAAAACTTAATTGAGATATACCTATATTCAAGAATTGTTTATACTACCCACATAATGATTATTCGTTTAAAATACCTCTATTTACAATTTGGTTATATATAAATGGTACCTTAGATATCAATTGAGTTTTTCTATATCGTCCTTGTTGAACTAAATGTGAATAAATAAAAATAAAAAACACAACAATATTAGGCAAGAAATCTAAAACTAAGTTAATCCACTGACAAGTTTTCAATCAAATCTATTCGTATCTTAAATTATTTTAATAAATTTTTATAATCATATAGATACTTCTCAAGAAGACAGCGGGAACCCGCTGGATTCAAAGGGCGCAGGACCGGACGGAGTGGCGAGCATTGGGGGAGGCCTATGTCCAGCAGTGGACTTTACAAGGCTGATGGACGGATAGATACTTAAAATTATTAAAATATAACGTAGGTAAAATAAAAAAAATAGTGATAAGACATTCCGTTCTCCACTTTCCGTCGACCATCAACACCGGGCTTTTGCCAACGCATTGATGATTAAAATACATAAGTTAGTCAATTATTAATATTTTATTAATAATTGAATTAATATTTTATTATTAATTCATTAATTCATTATTGAATTAATAATTTAATATTTTATTTATAAAGCGTGATAATAGGAGATTTTGCATAAATTAAAGATAATTACTTTATTGTTTGCAGGGTTTATTTTTCTTATTATTATTATTAATCAAGTAAATAAAATGCATTTTCGTAATTCTGTAATTACTATAGATATTAATGAAACACAATATATAAAAACAAGAGTTATTGTCCCCCATTCAACTTTTTTGCTTTGCCCCCCAACCTCCCCATTCGCTTTGCTCACTGTGACGTCAAAATAATACAACTCTTTTGTAGAACAACCGCTGCCAAAAATGCCGTCGAGGCGCAGCGGCACAAGGTGTGACTGTAACGCGACGGTTGTGGATGGGTTGAGTGGGGACTCAAGGAAGTGAAATATTTATTTACGTTTATATTTCCATTTCTTCGCTCTGGTGCCGAGGCAAAGCGCGGCGTTGAGTTCTGCCACTCAACACGCAATGCCCTACAGAATTCAGCAGAAAGTGAGGAACTGAGTGTCTTAACATTGGGTTCCCTCTGCCTACTCTGCTGTGTGCGGGAAACAGCGTGAAGCTGATTTGATTTTTTTTAATTTTTAAGAACAAGGATGTTACTTATATATTATTAATATTCCGTTTCATAGCACTTCTCTAGTGCTTCCTCGCACATTACATATTTAATTTTATACTACCTCATTATAATAAGTCGCACATTTTTTTTATATATTACAATTCAAATGGGGAACGAAACTAGCATTCTTGTCGCTATTTCACGAATTCATAATATACTATACGAAAGTTAAGAATAAATATTATATGGTATTTTAAAAATGTTATCAATCTTTACTTGCTTCGCATGATTCAATGAAAATATGTAATTAAGAATTGTGTGTAATACTCATTTACAAGATAACATCATAGTACTCGTAACTTGTACTAAAGCTACCTTGACAAAATTAACGTAATTTAATATAGCCTATACTCAGCCTATAGCTATTCTTGATAAATTAACATTTTATAAAAAAAGATTTTTCCAATTCAAGCAGTTCATTAGTTCCTGAGATTAGCGTGTTATTAGGTAAAGTATGTGAACTAGTTGGACAAAAAACTTACTTGCTTCTCTCAGCCTATTAGAATATTTTGATTTTTTTATTGTTAGATTCACGTTGAATCCCGCATATAACAACGTAGACAAAGGAAGCTTAGTGTTAAAACACTTTGTTTTCCACACACCGCCAAACTTCCGCGACATTATATGTGTTGCCGCGGTTTCTCTTCTATCACAGGGAGCAAAATGAAACCACATAATTCTTAACCCGGGAAACGAATCCACAACCGTCCCGCCTCTTAGACGCTGTGTGTAAATATAACAATAATAACTCAAGATCTAATTCCGACAACCCAAATATTAATTAACTTAATATAAAACTATACGTTTGCAACTTTAACAAAAGAGTTTATATTTATGTAAGCAAAAAGTCACCCTATTATTTTTATCGTTGATCTAAAGGACATTTTTATATCTTTATAACGTAATGTAAAATAATAATAAAATAATCTACACTGTTATTTATAATGTATAAAACACACAGCAGGGTAGACAGGTCGAACCAAGTGTTAAGACACTCCATTCCCATGATATAGCTAATATTTAGGGTTCCAATGAAAGATGATATTTCGAAATTATTATAGAACCATGAAAAAATTGCATCCAATATCTAATAATAATATACCTTATTTAGCCAAGGTTAAATTTAATAATTCAATAAATTAATTATTAATTGCTTATAATTTTTTGTAATATCTATATTTCTTTATTAAATCGATTATTATATATGCTTGTTAATTTTGTACTTACAAAGGCACTGGAATGATGAGTAGGTAGTTCACTTCAGTTCTGTAGTTATGGCGCTTCAAACATGCCAGTTGAATACAAATCACTTCGTCAATGTCACATTCAAAAACAAAACACAAAGAAGATATTTCAAATATTATTTAATTAAAAAAACCTAGTGTTAAGACATTACGTTCCCCACTTTTATTATTAAAATAAATTATTAATATTAATATTATTTAATAGAGTTTTTAAATGAAAGTGTGTCACGAATATAATATAACAACTACCTTACAATTATTTTTATTGAATATTCTATTATTATTATTGAATAGTCTATTCTATTTCTTTGTGGTCGTAGGCGTGTTGTGTGAACAACATTTGCGTGTATACTAATACTAAAATAGAAAAAATATAATGTATAAGCTAACTCATTTTTGTGAAGGTCGTTTAAGCTATAGGTATATTAAATATTGGTGTTAAACAGGTTTGTAATCAATTGAATTATTTTTTACTGATTTTGAATATTAGATTATGCATTTAATAAAAGTAGTTTCTAATACATTTCTTGAAGCAATTATTACACTTATATCACAGACGAGTTATCGCAAAATTATCCTAGTAACTATTTTAATAATAATATTGGAAGAAGAAATTGGAGAAAAACAATATTGAGCCTGGTTGCTAAAGACGTCAAAGGCGGAACAAAAGTGTCTTAGTGGAGAACGGAATATATTACCACTAAGATAAAGAAACATACGAAGACGAACTAATTGCTCTAAGTTCGACATAGCTATTTTTTACCATCAGGCACCAAATCAAGTATAAGCTTTTAAGTAGGTACACAACTTACAAATAAAATGAAGTAGTAGTTTAAAAAAATCGTAGAGTAGAAATTTAGAGTTTGAAGTTTATCCCGAGTGAATACAGAACTCGCCACCCATACAGATCTTCAATTCTTTTGTCGATAAAATCGAGAACGATTTCAACAATCAACATTTAACTTGGCTCTCATTTCAAATTTATATTTTCAATGAATATTATATAGTGGAGGCTTTTAATATTTTATGTAAATAAAATATACAAATAAGTGGCCACCTCTCACTGATGTTTTTCCTTTTGAATTTTAATTTGAATTTAGAACAACTGTTGTTTTTGTATTGTCCACAGTATTACATTGTTGGAAGACGTAAGGTGGAATGTTGAGAAATTGTTATAAAATTATAAATGGTGACGAGTGTAAAACTTAATAAATTATATTTATTTATTTATTTTGTTTGTGAAGTATATTATTTATTACTAGATATTTTCGTAGGAACATTGAAAATTATACTGAAAATATACTGACTACGTCGATTACAATAATACTATTAATATATGTAGATAGACCCACGCTGTAGGTTCGATTTCCACTCGTGTGCGGTGGGAATGAAATATTTAATATTTTCATAACCTCTTATTATTTCCTTATTGTTAAATATGATTAATAAAATGACAAGAACTAAGCATAGACATTATTAATATCAAAACAGATAATTATTTCAGACATTTAAAAGCAAGATGGAGTCAAATAAAAAACCTTGAATATAAAATGTAATTTTATTTTTACCTTGTATACAATTTTAAATATTTAGAAAAAATATATAAAAGTTTCAGTACAGTTTAAATTTGAGAAACAATGAGGAAGTTCACAGTTTTTTTATTAAATAGTAAATAAATAAAATAGCACGATAATTGAAGAAATTATAGCACTTTTAAATAATTAACAAAAATAAAAGTATTACGTCACATTACCCGTACTATGAAAGTTCCTTATGTATTAAAATAGAGTAGACAAAAACAAATAGTAACTTAAGATTTTAAAAAATTAACCATTGCCTACCTACCAATAATGAGAACAACCACTATATATAAATTTATAAAATTATTAACAAAAATATTTCTGTTTATAATAATATTAAAACTTTAATTAATTGGGAAATAAAACGTTAATCCTAAAAATATATAATGAATCCTAATTATTTTGCATAAGACTTAAACAAAAACAGTATTATAAATATCAACATTTAGCCATTTTTGTATAATTCCTTAATTACTAGCTTTATCTTTCTTATTATCATAAAAATGTAATTTATTTTTCATATTATCGCTTTGTCATTATAATTTGACAAATAATTTTAAACATAAAATTGAACCTATGATATTGTTTTTATTATAAATGTTAACATTAATCGATAGCAAGTGTTCTAAATGATCCAATTTCAGTAGACGCTTCGTTTTTATTTTTCGCTACATTTTTCCATAGATTTTCATCAATTAATTTTTCTCTGTAACAAAATATTTAATTATTTAATATGTTTATAGTGGTATAATTTGAGTAATTGTTAGAAACCCTCCATAAACCAGGGTGGCAAAGAGAAACTAGTGCTAGGGAGAAGGTAATTCTGAGCAATGACTGCATTGGGTTCGCTTCAAGACTATTCTTACTAAGAGTGCTCTTGATATGTTGGCACACATCGGCAAACGTCAACACAGCTGCACGTTTGGCCGTACACAATGCAGTGTTAGTACCGACGTTATCATACGAATAAAATAAATATTAATGAAGTTTAAGTATTCGATTCTGCAATGAAGAGAACACAGAATACTATAATAGTCATAGTGAGGCTGAAGAACGTGCTTAACTGGTTTGGGCACGACGAACGAGGTGAGTGATGAAAGAATAGCCAAAAGATTTATGAAGTAAATGTGAATGATAAGGGAGGTAGGAAGAGACCTCGGTTGACTTTCGAAAACACATATACAAAGATACTAGCGGAAGGTCAAGTACAAAGCATGATTATTCTCCGAAGGGTATGTATGAAGAGGTTGATTAAAGGGGACGAGGCGAAAGAGGTATGTAGAGACCGTAGCGTCTGGCGTAACGTTCTCTCTTGCTCCTTGTCCCCTAGGAATACTGCATAAAGCTAAAAGAAAATGACATACCGATTTCTAGAAATAAGCGCATCGATATCCTTCCTTAATTCTGCCATTGGAGGCCTAGAACCGCCATAATCCGCAGGCAAATCTTCTTTCCTTATATATTGAAATAAAGTTTCAGAATTTGGCGGATGAAAGTGTATCTGCAAAGAAATAAATTTAATGATGATATTAATAGAGGCCGTAGTAGCATAGGAGTACAAAGGTACATAAACAGGTTAAATTTCTATCTATATATATATATATAGATAGAAATAGAATATATATATATTATATATATATATATATATAATATATAATATTTTAAGATTTTTAAAAGATGCCGACAAAATATACTTATATATTTAAATATATATCCACTCACCAATTCCGTTATTTGTTTTGTTATGAACGGCTTCATAACGGCATAAATTTTGTCAATAAAAGATGGCGCGTTCACGACGTGCACTTGTTTTAGGCGGATCGGCAATGCGTTCTAGAAAAAACAAAATAATAAAAAAATAGTGTTATATAAAAGTACTGAGGCCAACATGGTTTAGGGAAACGGTTGTGGTTAGGAATTCCTTTCGGGAGTGAAGCTTTTGTGAATAATATAATTATTTATATTTCTTACTAGCGGCCCGCTCGCGGTTACACCCGCGTGAACTATGTTATTATTAATTTCTGTCTCCATGACTACGTCCTAGTGACGTCTATGCAAAATTTGAGACTCCTAGCATTTGTAGTACCGAAGTTTCATACAAACTTTCGACCCCAAAAACAACCCCTTAGAAGTCGAATATTGCAAATTCCCATCTTAGCGAGCACCAACGTCCTATAAGTAACTTCTATGCAAAATTTGAGATTCCTAGCACATGTAGTTTCTTAGATTTCGTGATGTGTGAGCGACCTTTCGATTTTATATATATAGATTTCGCAATGTGACTATTTCGGACGGAAAGTTACATAATATTTACACTCTGTTCTCTGCGTTTCATCAGCAAAGCGAAAAAAGTGTAGAGCTAAAACAAAATATATTAGTAATGTTAAAGAATATTTGAACATTAAATAATTGGAGTCTGCCATTCTTAATTATCTTCTGTAAGAATTTCTTTTAAGATCAAAATTATTATTGTCTAATAATTAATTTCAAATAATAAAATGTAAATTGCAAGACAAGTCCCGCTTTGTGGGTTTTTTTAATTACCGTAAAGTTAACATTTTGATACAATAACAATAATAGCGATTCTCACGTTCTCACTCATTTTTATTGCTCTTAATTAAAATCTCATAGTAAATTTTAAATTAAAACTTGGTGATGTACATTTTAGCAAAATATTGTTTATTGTTTATTGTTAATTTATTTATTATTTTATTTATTTCTGTTGGATGGAGGTACCGTAGAGATCCATGGGGGAGGCCTATGCCCAACAGTGGACTACACTGATATGAAGAAGATGACGATTTAATTACCTTATATTTTACTTACTTCCTGATATTTCGCCATCTTTCTGGCTGCTGAGAGATTCAATTTGGTTAAAAATTTTAAAGTTAGATCTTTGACATCCATTAAAACTATATCTTCTTCGGGTAAATCAACTGCCTCAATGAATCGACAATCAGTTGTGAGGAAAAAGAGTTTGGCATCTGATATGTAGTCGTAGTTATCCAAACCCGGATCATTTATTTGATACAACCACAAACATCGATTGCTTGACATCGAAATTTGACCAATATTTCTGAAAAACAAAAAAAATATAGATGTATTATAAGCATGCATTATAGCGACTAATGTCCAATAAAAACGTAAGTATATAATATTGACATTTAAAACGTATAGAGACCTAGGGTCCAGGTCTAGGATGGGACGGGAAAAATTGTAAAGGTAAGAGCCAAATAACCTATGGCTCAAAAATATGTAAATCTGCCAATGTGCTGCCCTACTCTCTCTGCACCACAAGGATCTCTGGACCACAAGGATCTCTGTGTGATGTTAGATTTCAATTTTTACTGGCATTTCTTGTAGATATCTTCTTTATCCTGTACACCTTTGCCACATTTTAGTAGGGTAAATAGAGAGAATCTAATGTTAAGACACTCCATTCTCTACTTTCTGTTGTCTTTCTAGAGAACTTTAACATCGCACTTTACAGGTGCAACGAGAAAAAAATATCAGCGTCCCTTTGAGTAGGGAGCAAACTAGCAACGACAGTGTGTATAAGAAGTGACATAAAACTTACATAATTTTTAATATCTTTTGCATGTGAGCTGATTGAGGGTCTCTATTCGTTAGAAGATCCGTGCAATTTCCTCTGATGGAGAAGAACATTTCCACTGTCGTCTTCGCCTTTTCCAAATCATAGTAGCAGCTGTGCGCGAAGCGTAGTATGAGCTTATCATCTGTGAACAATTATAATAATTTTTAACATAATCTTCTATAAAGATGATTAATTCTATTATATATTTTTATTATTGTTCTTCAAAACCAATAACTAACATACATAATATGTACATTGAGTCATGACTATTGACTAATATAAAGTATAAACAGACGAGAACAACCGCGCAAAGGTAAAAATATATGCTTAAAATAATATTTGCTTTATATATTTATTTGATTTATACAGTCACATTGAAGATATTTACATAGCTACGATAAATAAATAAACCACTTAAAATAAGTTTAAATATCATTAAAAACTAGAAAAAAATGTCTACCTGAATGTACTAATCTCAGGAACTATAGAAACAATGAATTGTAAATTCCTTGAAGAATATTATTTATTTGTTTTTAAATAAAACCAATGTACCTGCGGTTAGAGTTACCGCAGGCAGTTAGAGTGTCATAGTGTATTATATATATTTCCATATTAAACAAGAAATCTAGTCTAGTAAAAACAACAGAAATTCATGAGGCCGTCCTTTCGCAAGGGCACGGAGTGTGATTGTAACGGGATGGTTGTGAGTTCGATCCCCACTCGAGAGAATGAATTATTATTTCTTAATATATCTTTTCTCCGGTACCAAGGTTGAGTTCCGCCACTCAATATGCAATACCTGGAGAATAACGGAAAGTGGGAAATGTAGTTTCTTAACGTAACTTAACACTGGGTTCCCTCTGCCTACCCTGCTGTGAGCGGTTTGAATGAAGCTGATTTTATTTACTACATCATAACGACTACTACGTCATGCTATAACTATACTTTTAATTAAATGGATTAAAAACATATTAAAGAAATGGGAAAAAGGCCGTCGTGACGCAGCGGCACTAGGGTGTGACTGTAACATGACGGTTGTGGGTTCGATCCCCACTTGAGGAAACACGAGGAAATATTTATTTACGTTTATATTTCCATTTCCTCGTTCTGGTGTCGAGGCAAAGCGCGGGGTCGAGTTCTGCCACTCAATACGCAACGCCTGGAGAATTCAGCGGAAAGTAGGGAATTGAGTTTCTTAACACAAGGTTCCCTCTACCTACCCTGTTGTGTGCGCGTGAAGCGTGAAGCTACTAACTTACTTATATTAAAGAAAGACTATAAAAGTTAAAAGACTTTGTAATATGACAGGAAACCAATATTTACTAGTAGTAAATCATGGAAATATATTTTGTAACAGTCATGTCGGTCTACCTACCTACTGGTCTACCACCAACATTAAATTTAAACACTACTTCCGTCATAGAGAATATAAAATTGCTATTCATAAATCGTTTTATTTGCGTCATTGCAATGGTTTTTCATTATTTTCAACGTATTATGCAATTAAGTACTATGATTTAAAGGATATTGTAATCAGTGATTGTATAAATATAGCATAGCTCAAACGGACGTTCTTCTGTAACCCGCTATTTGCCGTTGATTTAGCCTGTTGATATGACTATACATATTAAAGGACCCGTTGACGCGTGTAATAATACCCGTTGCTATAGCAACGTGTGTCACTTTATAAATACAAAAGTGTATAGGTATATTGATCATTATATGATAGGATAACAATGTGTATTATATTTATTTTTTAGAAGGGACAGGAGAACCTAGTCGAAGATACTCCGTTCCCATTAAGACACTTCCGTTCCCCATTTTACGCCTAATTCTGGAGGCATTGCGAGTACATTTGCGGAACTTAACGCCGCGCTTTCTTTTAATACCAGAATGAAAAAAAGAAAACATAAAATATTTAAATTCTCTCTATCTCACTGTCGCTTTTACAGTCACATGCGCCACAAACTATAGGTATATTATTATATTTTTATTAAATTAACGTATTTTTTATGCATTATTTAAAGTATAATTGCGCCAAATTCTTTATTACTACTTAATTTACGTAATTCTTTATGAACCTCATATAACGGGAGGAAGTAAAAAATTACCTTGAAAATAATGATTTATTCGTGACTTAATAAATACATGTTAATGTCCCATATTTAAATTTTCTATGAGTGGTATAATTCTTTAGCCAGGGCCAGGGGCCATATTTTCCTGTTATATTAAAGGTTGACTATACATTTTTTTCAGGCTCACGCTCAGCATGGTAAGCAGCAGCAAGGAGCCTAATGCCTGGCACTCCATTCTCCGAATTTTCGATAGCTTGTCGCGTTTTTTCTTGAAAAATACAAGGCAAAATAAAGAGGAGAAATAAAGAGAACGGAGTGAATTATCACTGCTACTACTTTGCGTATTAAGGAAGATTTCTGATAACAAAAATCTAATATAATTTGATTCGTTTTAATATCAAAAGAATTATATTTTAATTAGGATTATTTTTATTCAGAATACATCAAGGCTGTCTATACGTTTATGTTAGAAAAAATTGGTATAGTAAAAAAAAACAAGATATTAAAACTTTAAATTGTTCCATTTTTTAAACAAAATGTAAACAAATTCTGTAAATTATATGTCGGCTGGTGATAATTTATTTCAATATTAAGAATAAATTCATAATTAGTTAATTAATTACAAAAGATGTTTTAAGGAGTAAAATTAGAATTAACATTTAAGAGTTAATAAAATGCTGTAATTATTGAATTGATGGTTCTGTATTTGTCAGCTTCCGGTGACGCCACTTTGGGCGCGTCACCGTTGTCAATGTCATTGTTAATTTATAAAAGGCCGTGCGGGTGTTGTGCGCTCAGTCGAGGCTCTGCCACGGCTCGGAGCACTACTCGTGCTCCACCGCTGGTTAACCTCGACTATTTTAATTATGAATGTTGTTAAGACCTATTCGTAATTATACTGGACTGGAGCAGTGAAAGGCGAGTGTTGATATATCGGAAAGGGATCCCTTAAGCCTACTCCTGGGGTCACAAGTCCCAGGCACTGCTCCAAGCGATCATTTAAAGAATAAGATAATGTTGTTATTATTTTCCTTGTAATTTACTATGTTTCCAGTTATTATTTGGTTCATTTATTTGTTTTAGATTTACTTATTTATTTAATTAAGTATTTCGAGTAAAACTAAAGGCCAGGATATGGTCGGAGGTTCTACTCGTTTGTTTTTAATATCTATTACGCCTTTTTATTTCCGACATCAGAAGCGGGATAGATCCAGCAGGTCCATCCTTTCATATCTTCTCAACAAACAAACGTGCCAAAGCATTCGAAGACACTCTTGCTAATAGAAGAGATGGGAAACGCCGTCTGAGCAACATCAGGCTAGTATGTAAGTTAGTCATGAGTTACTTGCAAGTTTATTTACTAAATTCAACTACAACAATACTATGACTAAGATTGAGTAATATTTATATCGCTACACTCAATCCAGAGGACGTACTTTTAAGGAACTGGCGTAATCACGCTGAACAAGTAAAAATTAAAAAAAAAACATGTGTAGTGAATGGAGATTTACAGATGCGATCAAGGCAGAGTTTGAATGTGCGAACAATGAACTGGCCTTTATCTAGTGAGTGTGCGTCTAGTGGGTGTGCAACTATTCCCGAATTAACCGGTCACATCTACTTTTAGGCCTCGAGAAGTTGGATCACGTAAACCGCCCATACCTCACTGCGTCCATATGAGCGATGAATCGTCAGGGGTCTATAGTCTGCTTTGGGTATGAAGGGG